>JAXIVJ010000124.1:72500-90000 GCA_036785665.1 Chirona hameri | reverse complement strand
AATGCCCCGACGACCGCAGCCGTCCGTACACCGCAGCCCCACCACCGCAGCCGCCCGACGGCGGTGGCTGGTTCGCACGCCATCCACACGGGGTCGTATGTACGTATGGCGCCTGCGGGCTGATTGGGCGAATCCTGCACCTGATCAGGTAACGGGCGAACCACTGCAACTGATGGGGTACCAACGTCGTATGGCTCCCAGGCCGGTACGTCAGCGTCTAGTCCAGCAGAGGCGACTTCTTCTGTCATGTGCCGGCGAGGCCCGGCTCTCATATTATGCTCTGTGTGCCACAAACCACGTCATTTCATGTCCAGTCTTCATTTCCAACTCCTCGCCGTGACGGTCCACACGAGTTCGAGATACGGTTGCACCTTCCATCAGTGGCCGGGGCCGATTCATTTCCAACTCCTCGCCGTGACGGTCCAACGAGTTCGATCCTTCCATCAGTGGCCGGGGCCGACCCAGCCATACAATGCGCCCACTCCGCCCCGTCAAACTAGCGGATCTCGCCGCGATCTGGCTGTGGTAGATCCCGGTTAGATCCGATACCGACCCCGGTTAGATCCGATACCCGTTAGATCCCGGTTAGATCCAATACCGACAACAGCGCACCGTGCCAATCCGTGGGAAATCCCATACATGATGTCCGCTGCATTGTCAACGCAGTCCCAGGCGTTGCATGTACGCAGACTTCCAGCGTGGTATCCGATGCCGCTGTCAGAACGGACATACCACGCGTGCAGGGCGTGCAAAGAATTCACCTGACAGCTACCTGACATGCCATGGTATCGTTGATAGACTCGGAGAAGTAATGAGACAAATACTTATGCCCACGAATAATTCGCCACACAATAACGGCGTTTCCTTCACACTCTGAAGCAGGGGCGGCGCTGCAGGCCCTGAGACTAGGTAGGCAAGGCAGCAGTGGCGGCGCCAGGGGTCAAACGTAGGTGTGGCAGTCAGGAGGGGTGCGCTGTTTCGTGATTTTGTTTAAAGTAGGTTTTCAAATACCTGCAGATCACCACGATTAATACTTCACCGCTACAAACAGCCTGTTTATAATATATAGTCATCATCTTGGTATTTATTTGAAAATAGGCAACAATCATCACGAAAATTGTGCACGTAAGGCTTTCGATTCGACGCCTAAGTCTGCAGGTTGACAATAACTGTGCGACGGCATGTTAAGAATAGGACTCAGAGCCTACACATACAATCATGAATTATATGCGAAGAACACGGCTAAGCAAAATGCATTGAAATATAATGTCCTATTTCTAATATAAGTCTGGACGACCCGCCAATCGCCTTGCAGAGTTGCAGTATTATGTAACTATTACATAATTTAATGATATTTACCATTCAAATGATTTTTAAAAACTATTAGAAAAAGATCCCACATTCAAAATATCCCGAAACATTTTCATCACGGCACCTGCAACAAAGGTCTTTTGCTGCTGTTGCATTGGCGCCGCATTGAATTTCTTCGGAACGGAAGCCCCGGCGAAAACTCAGCTCGATCTTGGTTCGTGTTGTTAGTTGTTACGCTGAGATACCGCCAATGATCTGGTCTGGAGAAGTGGTAGAAACATTATTTTCGAAATAATAATTGAACCCCTATGTGGCAAGTTACTATGAACCTAAAATAATAATTGATATTGTAATCATATTTATTTATGAAGTTATTGCGCTTAAAAAAGGTGTGCCTTTCTCGATTTCCTAGTTGATTTGCCAACCTTACAAAAAATTTCCTACTGCAGGCAGGCGCGTAACCACCACTGGGGTCACTGGGGATCAGTCCCCAGTAACCCTTTCGGATTTTAACATTACGCCCATGGGCGTTGCATGGAAAGAATCGACTTTAAAGTGCCTCCGTCCCCACCTACTTATGGAAGGTGGTTACGCCTATGACTGCAGGACGCAATATATTTGTACACAGGCTGGTCGAGAATCTAGTAGGACGATTTAGGCAAGCAGGGCAAGGGTTTTCTTACATTTGCTTTTAATTTATTGTTTCCAAGGAAATTTTCGTGGAAAATTTGAAAAATTTGCTCCAAGATAGGCCCATTTCGATTGCAGAAAACCATATTAATCAATAAGGAAAAAATGAAGTGAAAGGAAGGGAAGATAAATATCTGTATCGGAAGGCTACCGAACTGGGTAGGCATTGCCTACCTTGCCTACATGGGAGAACCGCCCCTGCTCTGAAGCAAAACAGCAGCTCCGGTGAATGACTGAATCAATCGGAAGACAACGGCTGAGTCCAACGCCAAATACTGATTTGATCAGTCACATTACCGGCTCATCACATCCGGCTGACCCATCTGTCAACATTACATCCGGCTGACCCACCTGTCACTAAATCAGCAGACAGCAGACCACGTCAGAGCCCGCCAGTCAAATCGAGCATACCGAGCTATTTCCAGAAGAGAGAGCTGCTTAATCATCGCCTGGCTTCATCTACGGCGAACAGACGTGATCCTCGTCTAACCAACGGACCTTATCGAGACGTGAGCGGTGGAGATGCGACTCATCCCTCTCGGCACGGCACGGCACGGCACGGCACGGCACGGCACGGCACGGCACGGCTCGGCACGGCACGGCACGGCACGGCTCAGCTCGGCACGGCACGGCACGGCACGGCACGGCACGGCACGGCACGGCACACGTCACGGCACACGTCACGGCACGGCACGGCTCGGCACGGCACGGCACGGCACGGTACACGTCACGGCACACGTCACGGCTCGGCTCGGCTCGGCTCGGCTCGGATCGGCACGAGGTTGGATGTTTCGCTAGCGGCGCCGAGCAGGTGCCAGTACTGCCGGCAGCCCGACTACTTGTCCCTCGCCGTCCACACCGTGCCCAGCTGCGTCGGCGAGACAACACAACACAGCCGTACCACCATCCCGGCAGCTCGACCACTTGTTGTCCCTCGCCGTCCACACCGTGCCCAGCTGCGTCGGAGACAACACAGCCGTACCACCATCCCGGCAGCTCGACCACTTGTTGTCCCTCGCTGTCCACACCGTGCCCAGCTGCGTCGGCGAGACAACACAGCCGTACCACCATCCCGGCAGCTCGACCACTTGTTGTCCCTCGCCGTCCACACCGTGCCCAGCTGCGTCGGCGAGACAACACAGCCGTACCACCATCCCGGCAGCTCGACCACTTGTTGTCCCTCGCCGTCCACACCGTGCCCAGCTGCGTCGGCGAGACAACACAGCCGTACCACCATCCCGGCAGCTCGACCACTTGTTGTCCCTCGCCGTCCACACCGTGCCCAGCTGCGTCGGCGAGACAACACAGCCGTACCACCATCCCGGCAGCTCGACCACTTGTTGTCCCTCGCCGTCCACACCGTGCCCAGCTGCGTCGGCGAGACAACACAACACAGCCGTACCACCATCCCGGCAGCTCGACCACTTGTTGTCCCTCGCCGTCCACACCGTGCCCAGCTGCGTCGGCGAGACAACACAGCCGTACCACCATCCCGGCAGCTCGACCACTTGTTGTCCCTCGCCGTCCACACCGTGCCCAGCTGCGTCGGCGAGACAACACAACACAGCCGTACCACCATCCCGGCAGCTCGACCACTTGTTGTCCCTCGCCGTCCACACCGTGCCCAGCTGCGTCGGAGACAACACAGCCGTACCACCATCCCGGCAGCTCGCCTCATCGGGCGTCGAGAGGCGGCCTCCCACCCTCTTCCTCTTCATTGGGAGCCGGGAGCTCGTGGTCGGTTCAGGAGCCGCCGCGGGGCCGCCTGCACCGATCACGAGCTCGTGTGGTACCGCCTCCGGGCGAGGCTGATCTCCAGCCACTCTGTCATGGCCGACCACCGGGCGACCACTACCCAATTTCAGAAAATGGCGTTGGGATATAGCTTCAGCGCCGGGCGACCTGGAGCCAGGACGGGTCATTGAATGTGTTCCATCATTGGAACGCACGGCGAGAGGGTGCACGGACTGACTCAAAACAAACCCACTAATAGTCAAACGCACCAAAAAGGCGATACAAATATAAACACTGGGTGTCGGCATTTTATTTTAAAAAAATCCACAAAACCAACATCTCTTCCACCGAAAAACGGCTTCGGAACGCACCGGCTGGTTTTTGTCCGGAACAAACAGCCGAGTCCTTCTATTTACCAGCGTCTGCCAGCGAGCGATAGCTCGGCCCGTCGCCTCCACGCCGTCTCAGCTGCCGCGGTCCGCCAATAGACGGAGCCAACCAACCAGTCGTCTCAGCCACCGCGGTCCGCCAATAGACGGAGCCAACCAGCCAGTCGTCTCGCGGCTCGGTCCGCCAATAGACGGAGCCAACCAACCAGTCGTCTCAGCCACCGCGGTCCGCCAATAGACGGGGCCAACCAACCAGTCGTCTCGCGGCTCGGTCCGCCAATAGACGGAGCCAACCAACCAGTCGTCTCAGCTGCCGCGGTCCGCCAATAGACGGAACCAACCAGCCAGTCGTCTCAGCCACCGCGGTCCGCCAATAGACGGAGCCAACCAACCAGTCGTCTCAGCCACCGCGGTCCGCCAATAGACGGAGCCAACCAACCAGTCGTCTCAGCCACCGCGGTCCGCCAATAGACGGAGCCAACCAACCAGTCGTCTCAGCTGCCGCGGTCCGCCAATAGACGGAGCCAACCAACCAGTCGTCTCGCGGCTCGGTCCGGCAGTCAACACGGTACGGGCGTGGGAGGGGGCGTCGGTCGCGCGCCTCAAGGTCACGCCGGCGCCGCCGCTGGCCGAGTCAGCTGCTCGGTCAGCAGTCAGCTGATGACTGAGAAGCTGCTTTTGTGCTGATACTGGCCGCGGCCCGGGCTGAGTCTCGGCTACTGGCTGAGCAACGCAGGCGCACCCGCCCGCCCTCAGCACCGGCTCAGACTCGGCGGCTTGGACAGCCGTGTCGGGCCGAGCTGGCGTGTTAGCGCACCACACGTCCGACGCGTCCGGTCACCTCCCGTGCAGTCATCCGAGGGGCGGCTTGAGCAGCCGTGTCGGGCCGAGCTGGCGTGTTAGCGCACCACACGTCCGACGCGTCGGGTCGGGTCGGGTCACCTCCCGTGCAGTCATCCGAGGGGCTTCAGGGCGTCCTTGGGTCACACCGCGGTCAGCAGTGTGGTCGGTGGAGTAAGCGTCATCAGCACACATTCGTCGGCTCGTCACAACACCCCGGCCAGGCATGAACCACCGTAAACAAACCAGTCAGCAGGCGTGGCGAGGCTATTCCTCACGACTGCCCGGCTCTGCTGCCAGCCTGCCGACCCTGTACGGCGGTACGGTGGTACGACGGTACGGCGGCGGTACTCACTTTGAGCCGTCCGAGCAGGATGAGATCATGTATTGACACATGGGCAGCAGCAGGAACGCCAGCGCCACGGTGGCGATCACTGGAAACACAGCGGTGTGACGTCACCAGGGGCCAGCACGGCCGGCGGTCGACACGCTGCACAGCACGACACGGCCAGCACGGCACGGCACGGCCAGCGGTGTGACGTCACCAGGGGCCAGCACGGCCGGCGGTCGACACGCTGCACAGCACGACACGGCCAGCACGGCCGGAATACAGGAATGACTCACTCCTTCGCAGACATAACGTAGCGGGCGGCATACGGGCCTGACGCGCTGCAGACCTGTTTGTCTGGCGGGGTAGGACGCAGGACGGAGCTGGCCTAAATGCTGCATTACTCGATCGAGTAATGCAGCATGCCGTCTCCCTCTCCAGAGAGACGGCATGGACGTCTGCTCAGTGACGAACAAAGCAGGCAATACTGAGAGAACTACGGTCGCTGCTGTAAAGTGTGGGATGTGAGGCGAGGCCGTGAAATGTGACACGTGCCAGGCACTGTGTGTTGATGTTTCAGGCGTGAGGCGCGAGGTCAAGGCAGATGTGTATTGATGCGTGACACATGTGATGTAAGGTTTGATGTGTGAGGTGTGGATAAGACCATACTCTGGGAGCGAGTCGGGCGCCGCCAGTCACCCAGTAGCACGGGCTGCAGTGGGGGCGCTGGGCACTCTTCGGAGAAGTCTGACGCACCGCACCGCACCGTACCGCACCGCACCGCACCGCACCGCACCGTACCGTACCGTACCGTACCGCACCGCACCGCACCGCACCGCACCGCACCGCACCGCACCATACCGCACCATACCATACCGCACCATACCGCACCGCACCGCACCGCACCGCACCGCACCGCACCGCACCGCACCGCACCATACCATACCGCACCGCACCGCACCGCACCGCACCGCACCGCACCGCACCGCACCGCACCGCACCGCACCGCACCGCACCATACCGCACCATACCATACCGCACCGCACCGCACCATACCGCACCATACCGCACCGCACCGCACCGCACCGCACCGCACCGCACCATACCGCACCGCACCGCACCGCACCGCACCGCACCGCACCGCACCGCACCGCACCGCACCGCACCATACCGCACCATACCGCACCGCACCGCACCATACCGCACCATACCGCACCGTACCGCACCGCACCGCACCGCACCGCACCGCACCGCACCGCGCTCAGCGGTCTGTGCCGATGGTGCAGCCGGCTCACATTTCATGACAAACATACCGATATCGGGCACCGTTAGTTCATGTCATGACGCTCAATGTAAGCAAACTTGATCGGTTGATACGTCGTAAACAGAAAACAAGGTACCCAGCTATATCTGTCAATATCGTGTGATAATTGACGATGGTGTTATAGACCCAAACAGGCCGAGTTTTGGTTTCGTTCAGTGTGATCCAAGTCAGTAGGTCAGTAGAGAATAGTCCGGTCAGACGCGTATCGGCTAGCTGATGCACACGTATGAGCCCAGGTCAGGGCCACATTACAGCACAACACAACACAGCACAACACAACGCAACACAACGCAACACAACACAGCACAACACAGCACATCACAACCCATCACAACACAGCACAACACAGCACAGCACAAGAAAACACATCACAATACAGTACAACACAGCACAACACAGCACAGCACAACACATCACAACACAGCACAACACACCACAGCACAACACAGCACGACACAGCACGACACAGCACAACACATCACAACACATCACAACACATCACAACACATCACAGCACAACACATCACAGCACAACACAACACACCACAACACAACACAGTACAACATAGCACATCACAACACATCACAACACAGTACGGCACAACGCAGCACAACGCAGCACAACGCAGCACAACGCAGCACAACACAGCACAACACAGCACAACACAGCACAGCACAGCACAACACATCACAACACAGTACAGCACAACGCAGCACAACACAACACAACACAGCACAGCCCACCGCAGCTCAGCAGACAGAGGCACAGACACAGACACAGACACAGACACAGACACAGACACAGACACAGACACAGACACAGACACAGACACAGACACAGACACAGACACAGACACAGACACAGACACAGACACAGACACAGACACAGACACAGACACAGACACAGACACAGACACAGACACAGACACAGACACAGACACAGACAGACAGACAGACAGACAGACAGACAGACACACACACACACACACACAGACAGACAGACAGACAGACAGAGACAGACAGACAGACAGACAGACAGACAGACAGACAGACAGACAGACAGACAGACAGACAGACAGACAGACAGACAGACAGACAGACAGACAGACATACAGACAGAGACAGACGGACGGACGGTCGGCCGTGCGATCGATGCCTGCCGCCGTCGCCGCACAACGGGAGAGCAGCACCGGGGACAGACGGCATGCCTCCCACGACGGGGATCACCCAGACCCATCCCGGCCACCAGCTGCGCTCGGTCACAACCGCTGTACAGTCACACCGGCCCGATGCCGGGTACCCTGTGGCCACGAGGCCCCCCCGCATACCGATCAATCCCAGGACGGTGGCGGACCGCGACCTCCCTCCCATACTCCCTCCAACCCTGCCACACCGGGGACGGGTTATTGCGGTCGTCACGGGACCGCGCCCCGGGGGGACAGTCCGCCACACGGCTGGTCACACCCGGGGACGGGTGATTGCGGTCGTCACGGGACCGCGCCCCGGGGGACAGCCCGCCACACGGCTGGTCACACCCGGGGACGGGTGATTGCGGTCGTCACGAGACCGTGCCCCGGGGGACAGTCCGCCACACGGCTGGTCACACCCGGGGACGGGTGATTACGGGCGTCACGGGACCGCGCCCCGGGGGACAGTCCGCCACACGGCTGGTCACACCCGGCAGCCAATCAGCGAGCTGCATCGGCTGCTGTGTTCGGCAGTACCGGCCGTCGACGCCCTGCCTTCCGCCGAGCGGCCAGCGGTCAGTGGCCAGCGGCCAGCGGCCAAAGCGCCATGGAAACCACACTTCACTCGCAGATCGACGAGTCTCACATCAGACGAGTCTCACGGCGTCGGACTGAGCGGCGGCGACACGACGCTGCCAGAAGCGGCGGTGTCGGCCGCATATCGAGCGCTGCCTGCTGCGGTGAGAGCCTGTTGGGAGGTGGAATCGGAGCCAGAGCCGGCCGATATGAGACATCTGAAGCGCCTCGAGTACCAGTGGAGACGCTGAACGAGTCTCGAGCGCAGCACGAGGGGCTGAGCGCCCATGTGGAGCAGCACGAGGGGCTGAGCGCCCATGTGGAGCAGCACGAGGGGCTGAGCACCCCATGTGGAGCAGCACGAGGGGCTGAGCGCCCCATGTGGAGCAGCACGAGGGGCTGAGAGCGCCCCATGTGGAGCAGCACGGGGGGCTGAGAGCGCCCCATGTGGAGCAGCACGAGGGGCTGAGAGCGCCCCATGTGGAGCAACACGAGGGGCTGAGAGCGCCCCATGTGGAGCAGCACGAGGGGCTGAGAGCGCCCCATGTGGAGCAGCACAGGGGGCTGGGAGCGCCCCATGTGGAGCAACACGAGGGGCTGAGAGCGCCCCATGTGGAGCAGCACGGGGGGCTGACAGCGCCCCATGTGGAGCAGCACGGGGGGCTGACAGCGTCCCATGTGGAGCAGCACGGGGGGGCTGAGAGCGCCCCATGTGGAGCAGCACGGGGGGCTGAGAGCGCCTCATGTGGACTCAGATCGGAAAACGAGGCGGGAATGAGGCGCGGGATGAAGTAGAAACGAGGCGGCAATGAGGCGGAAACGAGGCGGGAATGAGGTAGGAATGAGCTTAGAACGAAGCTTGACCTAACCGCCCACGGACCGCCCACGGACACTGAACAGACAGCGGCTGATCGACAGCGCCATCAGACAGCGGCTGATCGACAGCGCCATCAGACAGCGGCTGACTCCCTTTCACCGGCCGCCGGAGCGGGACACTCTCAGTCGGAGAATGGAGGCCGTCTCTGCCTCTCAAGGGAGCCGGCCGCTGCAGGGCCGGACACGGGTTGTGACACAGCGCTGCGGAGAGTCGGAGATAATCCAGGCAGGCGGGACCGTCTCAGTCGACAGCTGCCAGTGCAAATGAAGCGAAGCCGGTGGGCTGGCGTAGGATCCACCAGTCCGGTCTCGCGAATGCTCATTGGTCAGCGAAACGCTATCCACTCCAGCAGTCACATTAATGAACGGAAATGTCTCCATGCTAAGTCCATAGGAAATTCGCTGATTCTTTGTTCTACCTCATAATGACACCACCCACGCTCCTAATGCCTGGCTGCCAGCCGGACAACTGACTGAGTCAGAGGCAGTATGAGTCTCAATTCCTACTCAAAGAATGAAGCTCCCATCACACCAAATAAGGCGCAGCCCGGCCGTGTAAAACACAGCATCGCTGAGCTGGCGTCGAATACTCGGCCGAGCACGTGACGTTCCACACTGCCTGCCGCCGCCGCCCGGCCGGCCACGCCCAGTGCCAAGGCCGCCAGTCCAGCGTCCAGCGGCGGCGGCGTCACCACAGCGTCACCACAGCGTCACCACAGCGTCACGCCCCGCCGCCCCATCACCGGTCCAGCACGGCCACCTGTGTGGGAGGCAACCAGACAGCCAGCCGGGTCCGGCCGGGACCGCCGCCGCCCCATCACCGGTCCAGCACGGCCACCTGTGTGGGAGGCAACCAGACAGCCAGCCGGGTCCGGCCGGGACCGCCGCCGCCCCATCACCGGTCCAGCACGGCCACCTGTGTGGGAGGCAACCAGACAGCCAGCCGGGTCCGGCCGGGACCGCCGCCGCCTCATCACCGGTCCAGCACGGCCACCTGTGTGGGAGGCAACCAGACAGCCAGCCGGGTCCGGCCGGGACCGCCGCCGCCCCATCACCGGTCCAGCACGGCCACCTGTGTCACCAGCCAGCCGGGTCCGGCCGGGACCGCCGCCGCCTCATCACCGGTCCAGCACGGCCACCTGTGTGGGAGGCAACCAGACAGCCAGCCGGGTCCGGCCGGGACCGCCGCCGCCTCATCACCGGTCCAGCACGGCCACCTGTGTGGGAGGCAACCAGACAGCCAGCCGGGTCCGGCCGGGACCGCCGCCGCCCCATCACCGGTCCAGCACGGCCACCTGTGTGGGAGGCAACCAGACAGCCAGCCGGGTCCGGCCGGGACCGCCGCCGCCTCATCACCGGTCCAGCACGGCCACCTGTGTGGGAGGCAACCAGACAGCCAGCCGGGTCCGGCCGGGACCGCCGCCGCCCCATCACCGGTCCAGCACGGCCACCTGTGTGGGAGGCAACCAGACAGCCAGCCGGGTCCGGCCGGGACCGCCGCCGCCTCATCACCGGTCCAGCACGGCCACCTGTGTGGGAGGCAACCAGACAGCCAGCCGGGTCCGGCCGGGACCGCCGCCGCCCCATCACCGGTCCAGCACGGCCACCTGTGTGGGAGGCAACCAGACAGCCAGCCGGGTCCGGCCGGGACCGCCGCCGCCCCATCACCGGTCCAGCACGGCCACCTGTGTGGGAGGCAACCAGACAGCCAGCCGGGTCCGGCCGGGACCGCCGCCGCCCCATCACCGGTCCAGCACGGCCACCTGTGTGGGAGGCAACCAGACAGCCAGCCGGGTCCGGCCGGGACCGCCGCCGCCCCATCACCGGTCCAGCACGGCCACCTGTGTCACCAGCCAGCCGGGTCCGGCCGGGACCGCCGCCGCCTCATCACCGGCCCCGCCCGGCAGCTGACTGACGGCAAGCAGGGGGGGGGGGGGGGGCGGTAACAGCACGTGACGAGACGGAGTGGACCGCACGCGTCACCATGGCGAGTTCACAAAGCACGCCACTCACTCCAGGTCCGCACGTCACGGAAAGGGAGTGTCTCTGCCTCTGGTGACGTCATCGCTGCTCCCCACACCGCGCGAGTAGTGTACAGTCTACACCCTCACTACACTCCGTATCACTACACTCCGTATCACTACACTCCGTATTACTACACCCCGTATTACTACAGACGTGCCCAGAGGCGTCCAGCGTCGGTCGGTCCTCTCAGCGCAGAGTAAACAGTTATCTCAGTCTGGATCTACTCCAGGGGATGTCTGTTGGGCGCAGGCTTCGTCCCACTCGCACCGGCACACAGGCCGTCACAGCGGCCGTCACGTGGCGTCACGGGGCCGCAGGGGCGTGTCACCAAGTCAGCAGGAGGGGCCGAGTCAGAGCGTGACGGGGCGGAATAAGCCCCCGCTGACCACGCCCACTACGGACACCAGACAGCGGACAGCGGACAGCGGCGCGGGCGGCAGCCGGGAGATGTGACCAGCCGGCCAGTCAGGTAGGCCAGGCCTGACGCGGTCATATCATACCGACCAAGTGACACAAGACACCGCGCGACGCCACATGCCATCACAAGGCAGCACATACCAGTCACGACATATGCCATCACATGCGTCACCATGTCACATATGTCACATGTGTTACCATGTCACATTGCCACATTCGCATATGTCACATATGTTACGTCACATGTCATATTAGGGTGTCCCAAATACACTTTTTCGTCGTTGCAAGCTTGCCAATTGACACGGCGTTCTTCTTTAAGCCAATAACAAGTATGCCAAATTTCATTTCGATCCTTTGAGTATTGGTCCCCGACTCCCCCCCCCCCCCTGGGCCTCTGTAAGTTGTTGACCCCTACCCAAAAGGTCAAAAATCAAAGTCGTCGTATATACCTCCGCGTGTGCTCATTTGAAAGCTCTGGTCGAGGAGAGTAAACTTTAATTTAGTCGAAATGCTCTACATTCAAGTTTGTGTTCTATGAGACACAGTGTCCTGAATTTCACAAATATGAGTGGAAAGCCACACCCAAATTAACTTTTTTGTCACGTCACTTGCCATCGAAACGACGTCACTAGCGATCGAGCTAAACAGTATTAAAATCAAGTCACGTTTTAACACACGCTTAGTTTGCAATTATCGGAACAGCTATTTTGTGTTAAATATACATCAAACTGACTGCCGGAAGCAACGATTGTTGGGGTTAATATCATACAAATTTGAACCTCAATATCGACCTCCTTCTGGAATAGTGACGTCCTCTCAGCATGCATCACACTCCTGCAGAAAATAATATCAGGACACTGATGAGACATAAACAGAGCACAAAACCAAGCCTTGAATAGAGCTCTATTGAAGGCTTGCTTTTGGACTCTGTTTATGACTCATAGAACGCAAACTTGAATTTAGATCATTTCGACTGAATTCGAGTTTATTCTACTCAACAAGAGCTTTCAAATGAGCACACGCGGAGGTCTGTACGACGACTTTGATTTTTGACCTTTTGGGTAGAGGTCAACAACTTACGGAAGCCCGGGGGGGGGGGGACCAAAACTCAAAGGATCTAAATGAAATTTGGCATACTTGTTATTGGCCTAAATAAGAACGCCGTGTCAATTGGCAAGCTTGCACCGACGAAAATGTTTTTTTAGACGGCCGCCCATAATGTCACATGTCACATATGTCACATGTCACGTCACATGTGTCACATGTCATATGTCACATACGTCACATATGTCGCATGTCACATATGCCACATGTCACATGTCATGTCACCATGTCACCATGTCACATATGTCACATATGTCACATATGTCACCACATGATACCACATGGCACCATGGCATCACGGCTCCGACAAAGCCGCCAACCGCGGCAGAGACCAACTCCCGGGAGCACACCACCACCACTGCCCGACAATACACACGACACGGAGACGGAGACGGAGACGGAGACGGAGACGGAGACGGAGACGGAGACGGAGACGGAGACGGAGACGGAGACGGAGACGGAGACGGAGACGGAGACGGAGACACACAGACGGAGACACGAAGACGCAGCAAACGACCCGGCTGATGATTCCCAGTTGCCACCTTTGGACAGCGATGAAGATAAGGTTCCACGGCTCTCATCAATACACTACACCTATCCCGACCTCGACCTCGACCTCGACCTCTCCCTCTCCCGACCTCCCGACCAGTACTGACCGATCTCACCGGAGATGCAGAACGACCGGACTGAGGTCAACAGGAAGGTTTGTTTTGTTTGTGAGATTTTATTCATAATACACATAATAATGCAGAAATTACAATCAAGCAATTGGTGCAAAAGTGCCAAAGCACTTAAGTCATGGCACCGCTTGCAAACTCTATACGTGTAGTATTATTTCGTTCGGCCGCCCACCAAAGCGCCAGGTCTCGCGCGCCCTAGTTAAGTTTTAGGGCACCCCGTTCAACGCCGCCGCAGCGCGACCCACGTTAGTGATTAAATCGACCCCGGAGTGGATCAAAAACTTTGGAAGCACCCGCCCACGCGGCCACCAAGGTCGCGTCGCCATGACCTACATGTGTTCCGGTGAGCCGGTAAAAACGCCGTTCTCAGACGACACATCTTCCCTCTCTTTCCGACCGTCCAGAATCCAACACAGACCCAGAATATAAAGCACGCTATATCGCACGGGACAAGGCAAACACAGGCAAGTGACCAAAGCCCCGGCTAACAAAGTCCCAGATAACATCGAGGTTCATACTACAATCACCACCGGGATGCCGCACTGTTCGACAGAGCTGGCTTTGTTTTCGTAGCAGCCAGCCAAGGCACGAAGCCACGACGGTGATGTCGGACGCCCATCTCGGCTGAAAACACGCGGAAACAGCCACCACGAACGCGGGGACGCATGCCAAAGAGGTCATCCGAACCCCCTGGCAGCCTCTCACGAACAACGTGAGCGCAAAGCGGCCGTTTTTCATAGCGGCAGTATCCCCGGACAGGCGACAGCAGGGCAGGTGTTGGATTGAATCGAGCCCAGAGTCGCGCCGCAGAGTTAGCCGCGTTCGCCGCAATCGAGGTTCGGTTGAGAGACTCAAGGCCACTCACTACTGCATGCTACACATGCGGCCGGTACTTCCAACTATTCCCCCCTTATCAGTTTTTTTTTCTCCGAAATTGGTCGCCTTATCCACTTATCTTTCTCGAATCTTATCTTGACAAGGTCCATTATCCAAGTGAACTAAGTGTATTTTTTCAGCTCCGTACAAAAGTATTTTATGAATGAAAATGGTACACATTAGTTGTACAATAACTTACAGTGGGAAAAAACTCGCGGGACATATGCAATTTTATTTGAATACATTAGGATACAAAGTATGACGAATTAAATGAATGCAATGCGCAGCTGTGTCATGTGAAGTGGTATTAAGTTGGAAAATAAATACAGCTCGCGGGAGATACTCAATGTCATTTGAATAAATTAGGACAGGACATATAACGAATGAAATGAGCGAGTAAACGAATGCATGAAGTATGCCAAATGTAAATCATGAAATATTGGATGTATCTTGCACAGCCTCCCGGTCAATGCATGCCAGCGTAACTATAGAGCCCCAATTAGGCCTTTCAGCCTTTCAACCGTTCAGCCTAAATTAACGGCCGAAAGTGCCGGCCGAATCTATATTACTATTTGATAAGCGTCTGTCTGTCTGTCTGTCTATTTATCCGCCACGAATTTATATAATTAAGCTCTGTCTTATCAGCTAGAGTGTGACTAAACTTTCTTGATAACGAACTCAATGTGAAGGGTGAAAATTATAATATTAATATAAACCTGATTAGTAGCCGATAAGTCTATAATTTAACATTATGCCCAATCAGAAAAGCTTAAAAACATACGTTATCTAATTAAAGCGGTAATTCTACATTGCAGTACCACATTGATATAAGCACGTGATGCACGTGATTTTAAGGTTTTCAAACGAGTTTACGGATACTACCGAGTGGTATATAATTCGTACATTTCCGACGCATTTGATACGATAGTTTCAGACAGTTGTGGTTGTGCAGTTTTGGGCGAAGGTTTGTGCTGTAACTAACATAGGTGTTAAGAAATATTTTACCGCAAACAAACAGTTTACGGATACGGGTTTTACATCGCTTCAATCCAGACGAAAGCCAATCAGATGCGACCACGGATACTACAGTGTCACAACCAATGAGAAGCAACCACGGAACCACTGCGAAACGAAGGTCATCGACATACGGTACGGCATATATCAATGAACATATACGCTAAGCCGGGGTGGAGTTTTCACGGGTTTAACGGGTGTATAGCGGGTGCCATAGGTGTTCCACAGGTATAATGGGTGAGTACCGGCTATAACGGGTTTATCAAGTGTTCCACAGGGGCACAATGGCTACCACGGGTGTATGTCGGGCACCGTTGGTTTTTGACGGGTACATCGGGTGTATGGCGGGTACAAACACGTATTATAGGTACGACATGTGTCGCGGGTAGTACGGGTTATCAATCCCTAATTGCCTATCACTGGCTTGCACCACCACTTGACCTGTAATCGCCCAGCGGAGCGGACGGGTTAGCACTAGTGTATACTATACCATGACCTTAGGACGCCAGTCAGTCCCACCAGCACGTGACAACCCGAGGTCCCGCCACAACTGCAGACCAGCTGTCAGGTGGGAGCCAGGTGGGAGCCAGGAGTGAGCCAGGTGCGCGCGACAGAGCCAAGGCGTCCGGTACCCCCCACCCAGATCGCACGTGTACAGCTGGCCGACTCCAGGGCTGGAGTCCGGTACCCCCCACCCAGATCGCACGTGTACAGCTGGCCGACTCCAGGGCTGGAGTCCGGTACCCCCCACCCAGATCGCACGTGTACAGCTGGCCGACTCCAGGGCTGGAGTCCGCTCCCCCCCCCCCCCCCACCCACCCAGATCGCATGTGTACAGCTGGCCGATTCCAGGGCTGGAGTCCGCCCCCCCCCCCCTCCCACCCACCCAGATCGCACGTGTACAGCTGGCCGATTCCAGGGCTGGAGTCCCCCCCCCCCCCTCCACCCACCCAGATCGCACGTGTACAGCTGGCCGATTCCAGGGCTGGAGTCCCCCCCCCCCCCCTCCACCCACCCAGATCGCACGTGTACAGCTGGCCGATTCCAGGGCTGGAGTCCGCTCCCCCCCCCCCACCCACCCAGATCGCACGTGTACAGCTGGCCGATTCCAGGGCTGGAGTCCCCCCCCCCCTCCCACCCACCCAGATCGCACGTGTACAGCTGGCCGATTCCAGGGCTGGAGTCCCCCCCCTCCCACCCACCCAGATCGCACGTGTACAGCTGGCCGATTCCAGGGCTGGAGTCCCCCCCCCCTCCCACCCACCCAGATCGCACGTGTACAGCTGGCCGATTCCAGGGCTGGAGTCCGCTCCCCTCCCCCCTCCCACCCACCCAGATCGCACGTGTACAGCTGGCCGATTCCAGGGCTGGAGTCCGCTCCCCCCCCCTCCCACCCACCCAGATCGCACGTGTACAGCTGGCCGATTCCAGGGCTGGAGTCCGCTCCCCCCCCCCCCTCCCCACCCACCCAGATCGCACGTGTACAGCTGGCCGATTCCAGGGCTGGAATCCGCTCCCCCTCCCCCCTCCCACCCACCCAGATCGCACGTGTACAGCTGGCCGATTCCAGGGCTGGAGTCCGCTCCCCCCCCCCCCCCTCCCACCCACCCAGATCGCACGTGTACAGCTGGCCGATTCCAGGGCTGGAGTCCGCCCCCCCCCCCCCCCCCCTCCCACCCACCCAGATCGCACGTGTACAGCTGGCCGATTCCAGGGCTGGAGTCCGCCCCCCCCCCTCCCACCCACCCAGATCGCACGTGTACAGCTGGCCGCTTCCAGGGCTGGAGTCCGCCCCCCCCCCCACAAAACAAAACCAGACCCAGGAAGCGTCGTTACTGAGACGTGAGACACCGCCCAGGACGGACGAGGCCGCCGCCAGTCGGTACGTCATTGTATGTGCTTCCTTGCATGGCAGGAAGTCAAGTGTTTATGTGATTATGTAACAATTCGTTGACCTTTCCACCCCCCCCCCCCGGCCCGGACGCAAATTCCCAAGTATAGCGACCATTCGCACCAATTAATTTGATTGGTCGAATTCACTTGGATGTGACGTCACACTGACGTCACAGTCTCCCTACATACCCTGTGATGTACGCTATCGTGTGTACTGTGCATGGTGGGGTGTTCAA
>JAXIVJ010000124.1:57500-67500 GCA_036785665.1 Chirona hameri | reverse complement strand
GTGCTGTAATGCAAAACGCATAGCAATTCTCATCTATGGTGACGATTTCCGTGACCTAAGAGGTCATTAACTGGCCCATACCTAAAATCGATATATTGCCAGATAGCTAATACAACGATTAACATTTTGACGCTAACCAAATCGTTGTTATACTCATAACTTTGGTAATGACGACGGACAGAGCAAAACCGCTATTTTGGACGTGGTCGATCTTAGGTCATTCACTTGACCTGGAAGGTCACCAGTTGACCTGAAGCCTAACAATCGCATACTGTTAGATTCCTCTCATGACAGGCAACATGCTGGTTCTTACAGCATTGCTACAGCATTGCTCTATGTTGCTTGGTTTGGAAGTTAACCAGGGGGTCTGTCAGCCCCCCCCCCCCCCCTAGGGCAAATGTGAGAAAGTAGGGCGAGGGTTAATAATACATTACCCCATTGATGTTTGGCGGTATTTGGTGGCCGTGGGGCGGGTGAGTCTCTAAATGATCATGACACCGGGGTTAGCCACACCACGTACAGCCCCAATGGCCTGAGGCTAGCCACACCGCGTACAGCTCCAATGGCCTGAGGCTAGCCACACCACGTACAGCCCCAATGGCCTGAGGCCAGCCACACCACGTACAGCCCCAATGGCCTGAGGTTAGCCACACCACGTACAGCTCCAATGGCCTGAGGCTAGCCACACCACGTACAGCTCCAATGGCCTGAGGCTAGCCACACCACGTACAGCCCCAATGGCCTGAGGCTAGCCACACCACGTACAGCCCCAATGACCTGAGGCTAGCCACACCACGTACAGCCCCAATGGCCTGAGGTTAGCCACACCACGTACAGCTCCAATGGCCTGAGGCTAGCCACACCACGTACAGCTCCAATGGCCTGAGGCTAGCCACACCACGTACAGCTCCAATGGCCTGAGGCTAGCCACACCACGTACAGCTCCAATGGCCTGAGGCTAGCCACACCACGTACAGCCCCAATGACCTGAGGCTAGCCACAACATGTACAGCCCAATGGCCTGTCACACACCAACTGATCGGCTTAGTGACCGGTTCGCTGAGCGTCAATGTCAGACGAGCGTCTCGGTGGTGAGAGTCTCGGACAAGCGTCTCGGTGGTGAGCGTCTCGGACAAGCGTCTCGGTGGTGAGCGTCTCGGAAAAGCGTCTCGGTGGTGAGCGTCTCGGACAAGCGTCTCGGTGGTGAGCGTCTCGGACAAGCGTCTCGGTGGTGAGCGTCTCGGACAAGCGTCTCGGTGGTGAGCGTCTCGGACAAGCGTCTCGGTGGTGAGCGTATCGGACAAGCGTCTCGGTGGTGAGCGTCTGGGACAAGCGTCTCGGTGGTGAGCGTCTGGGACAAGCGTCTCGGTGGTGAGCGTCTGGGACAAGCGTCTCGGTGGTGAGCGTCTGGGACAAGCGTCTCGGTGGTGAGCGTCTCGGTGGTGAGCGTCTCGGTGGTGAGCGTCTCGGACAAGCGTCTCGGTGGTGAGCGTCTGGGACAAGCGTCTCGGTGGTGAGCGTCTGGGACAAGCGTCTCGGTGGTGAGCGTCTCGGTGGTGAGCGTCTCGGTGGTGAGCGTCTCGGACAAGCGTCTCGGTGGTGAGCGTCTGGGACAAGCGTCTCGGTGGTGAGCGTCTCGGACAAGCGTCTCGGTGGTGAGCGTCTGGGACAAGCGTCTCGGTGGTGAGCGTCTGGGACAAGCGTCTCGGTGGTGAGCGTCTGGGACAAGCGTCTCGGTGGTGAGCGTCTCGGTGGTGAGCGTCTCGGTGGTGAGCGTCTCGGTGGTGAGCGTCTCGGTGGTGAGCGTCTCGGTGGTGAGCGTCTCGGTGGTGAGCCCCGGCCCTGGCCAATGTGTCATGTCCTGACGCTACACAGGCCAGCGAACACCACCGCTGCTCAACGCTGTGGTCGATACACACTGGAGTTAAATTAAAATACCATTCGAATTATACCCATAGAAATTGATGTCTCATTACATGCCATAACTGCCGTATGATGCCATGTCACAATGGCAATGCACACTGTCGGTTGCTTGTGCGCTGCGCCAGTGTGCGGTCGCAGCGCCGGCGCTCCTGCCCTCCCACGACCCCTCGGTGGCCTGTCCTGCGTGAGTGACAGTTTGAGTGCGTGAGTGCTGTGAGACTCTACACAGTGCCGGTGTGATACCGGATCTACTCTGTACCGGACTGTCGCTGCAGAATGCAGATTCTGCAGTAACGTCGTCGACCTGACGTTCCATCTGATTGGACCGATGGTGAGACTCCCGTTGGTGAGAAACATAACATCAGTGTGAAGTGAGGACAGCGTGAGGTGCACTGTGAGGAGCCATAACGCCAGTGTGAAGTGAGGACAGCGTGAGGTGCACTGTGAGGAGCCATAACGCCAGTGTGAAGTGAGGACAGCGTGAGGTGCACTGTGAGGAGCCATAACGCCAGTGTGAAGTGAGGACAGCGTGAGGTGCACTGTGAGGAGCAGCAGTCCTTTTCGGGACACCATGCTGCTGCTCCGTTCCGTGCATCGTGACCGGTTACGGTCCATCGTGCTGCTGGCTGTTGTCCGCGCCCTGGTGCAGGCTGCGGCCCCTGCTACGTCTCGGCCCCCCAGCGGATGGATCGGGAAGGTTCCCGTGACCTTGAACTTGGCCCAGACCCGACACCGGCTGACCGTGTGCTGGGAGCGGGGTCGGCACCGCCGGTCGACCAATCAGCGGGATCCGACCGCCGCACGCGCCGGACCAGGCGCGGCAGGCGTGCGCCCAGCGCCCGGCATCGGGGGAGCAGGGGCGGCCGCCGCCGAAACGCGTCCTCCGTGGCTGCACTGGGATCCTGCCTCACCATCGGACTTATCAACATCCAATCATTGAAGCCCAAACTCCTGGAGCTCGCCGACCACCTCCACAGCGAGCAATACGACTTGATGGGACTCTGCGAGACCTGACTCCGACCATCTACGCCCAGCCGCCTGCTGATCCTCCCCGGCTACCGCCTCTGCCGAGCTGACCGGCGGGACGGGCGGGGCTTCGGTGGGGTGGCACTGGCCGTGAGGGACGGTCTAAGCGTTTCCCCACAGAACGTGGCCACTGAACCCGTGGATAACAGTCAGCTGGAGATGTTGTGGACTTTAGTGCGACCGGACAATAAGCGTCGGTTCGTCATGGGTGTGGTGTACCGCCCTCCCAGGCACCGTGTCGCGGATATAGAGGCCGACCTTTCAGACCTCGAGACTCAGTACCAGCACGTGCTCCTCAAACATCCGACAACTAAGGTAGTTATCTGCGGTGATCTGAACTGTGACTTGTTAAAATCCACCAGTGACCCTGCCAAGAAGCGCCTGAATGACTTTATTTCCGACCATTCTCTGTTCCAACATGTAACATCGCGTACATATTATTCTGGGTCACTGTTATATTTCCTATTAACGACCTGCAGCCGCTTTGTGAGACGCTGCACCACCCGTTTTTGCGACTTTAGTCCGCATAGGTTTGTTCGCGCCGTAGTAGAAGTGCCGCGACACCGTCTTCCAAAACGTGTCGTCCGGTCCCGCTGTCTCCGTCGCATTAACCTCGCTGACTTTCATTACGACCTGATCCGAGCTGACTGGGGTAGCGTGTACGCCGCTCCGACAGTAGCCTTTAAATGGAACACGTTTCTTGTTACCTACCTACCGATTGTCGATGACTATGCCCCAGTGCGGTCCGTCCGTATTCGGAATGCCTGTGCGCCCGCGGTTAGTGACGAGACCAAGGCATTAGAGGCATCTCGTCGCCGCGAGGCATTAGAGGCCCATGGGCATAGATCTGCTATATATAAGGACATCAATCGCGCTGTGCGGTCGGCTATCCGACGTGACACCTGTGATGATGAGCGCCGACGGATTCAGGAGGACGGGCGCGCCTCGATGTGGAGGGCGATAAGGTCGGTCGTAGGCGGTGGGAAGGCCGACCGAGCGCAACCCGAGGCGACGCCGGACCAGCTGAACGAGTTTTTTTTTGTGAGCGTAGGGCCACGCGTGGCGTCCGAGGTGCGGTACATGGGAGAGCCCGATCTACCCTGTCGACTGCCTCGTGTTGGGGCCTGCGCGTTCAGCCTGGTGCCATTGACACTGTCCGAGCTGCGGGCGCTCGTGCTCGGCATGAATAGTTCCTCTGCCTGCGGCGAGGACGGCGTCACCATCCATATGATCCGCCTGTCATTTGAGGCGATTGGTGGTGTGTTCCTGCATTTGCTCAACTCCAGCCTGTCCAACGCCCAGGTCCCTGAATCCTGGAAACATTCCCTGGTCTATCCTACCCACAAATCCGGCGATCCTTCCGATCCATCCAACTTCCGGCCAATCTTCATCGTTCCTGTTTTCGCCAAAATTGTAGAGCGGGCCGTGCACCAACAGCTTTACAATTACCTTTCCCAAAACCACCACCTGTCCCCAACTCAGCACGGTTTTCGTCCTCGTCACTCGACGAAAACCGCGCTGATATCCATAACTGACCAAATCCTATCCGCCAATGACCGCGGCGACCTCTCTCTTCTCTGCCTGCTGGACTTGAGCAAATGTTTTGATGCGATAGACCACCAAAAACTCCTCACCAAAATAAAACTTCACGGCGTAGATACTTCCTGGTTTTCAGCCTACCTTCACAATCACACCCAGAGTGTCAGCCTCACTGACAATCTGGGTAGCACCAAAAATCTTCCCCGCTTCCCAACGGCATCGGCGTTTTTCAAGGCTCTGCTCTCGGCCCTCTGCTCTACTGCGTCTTCGCCAACGACCTGAGTTTGTTTGTCGAGAACGCAGTGGTGGTACAGTACGCCGATGACACCCAAATTTTAGTCTCTGGCAAGAAGTCACAATTCCAAAACATCTTAGTCAAGATGGAGCGGGTCCTGGCCTCTCTCGATTGTTGGTTCCGAGCCAGCGGATTGAAAGTAAATGCCGGTAAAACGCAACTGATGCTGCTGGGAAGCGCCCAAAATCTTCGCACCGTCCCCAACTTCACTGTCAAATTTCGCGATCACCATTTACTCAGTTTCTTATGCAAAAAAAAACTCGGTCTGACCTTTGATCACACCCTCAGCTGGGACAGTCACGTCTCTGCTGTTACTAGAAAATGTTTCGCCACTCTATCTGGTCTATCACATCTAAGGAACCACCTGCCACCATCCGTGATCGCCGCCCTGGTGCAGGCCCTTGCTCTCTCGCAGATCCGATACTGTATCTCTGTGTATGGCAACTAAAAACCTATCTCGTATTCAAAAAAGTATTAACTATGCTGCTAAAGTGATTTTCGGCCGCAAAAAGTTTGATCACGTGTCGGATCTGCTTGGGAACTTGGGCTGGCTCAGCGCAGACCAGCTCGTGCGCTATCACTCCATGTGCCTATTACATAAAGTGTGGCGCTCAGGCGAGCCCGAGATCTTGGCTGGGTGGCTCGTGCGTGTGTCCGAGACTCGTCAGCGGTCCACGCGACAGGACCACGACCTGATGGTGCTGCGGTCAAGGTCAGCCATAGGACAGCGGCGCTTTTACAGCCGTGCTCCGCGCGACTTCAATGGGCTCCCGCCTGACCTGACGCGACTCCCGGTGCACCTGTTTGCGGGACGCCTAAAGTGCCATCTGCGCGGCGGCGGAGGAGTTACCTGATCGGTCGGCCACTGTGGTGTGTGTACTGTGTATGTCTGAGTGTGTGTGTGTGTGTGTGTGTGTTTGCGTTTTTTTTTTCTCACTTCCCATGTCCGCCGTTTTAGCCGCCGACGAGGGGCCGTAATAGCCATGAGCTTATCGTGGATGGCCTTAATATATGTCTATGTCTATGTCGGCCGACACTTGCAGCAGTGGTTAGATTCATTATGTAAGTTCCTATCCCAGCTGGCAGTAAAGCAGCAGCGTCACTTTAGCTGAGTGTGAATCATGTATGACGTGACAATCAGTTACGCTGCTCGTCACACCTGCACAGATCATAACTCGGCATGTATTTACTAAGGCGCACAATCAAACCGTACCTCTGTACAATGAAACCTGCACCCCACAAATTCAAGGACGAAAGGCCGACGCCTCGCTCGTTAATATATATGCGCGTTGATGAGGATATGGAAAGCGGACGGAGCGTCACGGGCGGAACGTCACGAAGCGTAACGTTCAGGTCTGTAACGTTGATAATACGAAACTTTTCTGTCCCGTCCAACTTTCCTCCCCAGGAGAACACAGACAGACAAGATAGTCAGTACGCATACACCGATTCAATGAAAGCAGAGCGCATCTGCGGCCACATTGGACGCATCTGAGCACTAGTCAAATGAACCAAACTTAAAACCCGCCACCAGACCGCCAGCAGACATGTAAACGCACAAACCATCGTCAGTGGGGTAGCACCGGAGCCACTGGAAATGACTGTCCAATCGGAGGAAGCTTCATTGAGAGTCGATCGTTGCGGCTGACCGGGTGAGACGTGGCCCAAAGACCGGCCGGCCGGTACCTCGGATCGCCAGCCCTCGTCTCGGGAGCCGCGACACACGGATGGGCGCTCCGCCGGCTATTGTTGGGCTTCCTGGCCCGGGGCGGTCATAGACAGGATATGAGGCTTCGGCCGTCGCCACCTCCATCCGCAGTCGGCTATTTCGGAGGCAAGAACGGCCATCACCACCTGGCACACGGCTACACCAAACTAGTTATAACTCGGATAGGGCAGTTAGCAAATAGTCGAATTCTGTCCAAATTGCTCTGTGGCACGAACGAAAAGGGAACGACGTGCGCAGACATTCACAAACTGATGTTTCTTCGTTCATAAATTATTCAAAGGAATACAGCGAAATCGTACATTCTATTCACATTAAATCACTCGTGACTCATGCCTACCTAGATAAATTATGAATAGAAACCCAGCCAAACTCGTGCGCCCTTCTTGGATTATAGAGTCGGAAAACACCGAATCAGACCACTGCGCGGTATACACTCACATGCCCAACTTTATATACTTTTGGGGTCGTAGTAGTACTGCATCCTCAAGAAATTACAACCCCAATTATGAATATTTCAACCCCCCCCCCATTTGCCCGTAAATGCACAAATAACTACATACTGTGAACGGTACGCAAAATCACCCAAGGATTTTTCAGTAACAATCATAACAAAACAATTGATAAATATAAACCAGAAGAGGAAAAGCTTTAAAATGTTCGCAAAGTTTGCCATAAAATAGCATTTAAAACCTAACAATAGGTACAACCGCAGACAGCAGGAGACACCACAGTCTCCTGGCATCTATGGTGCCCAAAATTATTATATTATCCCAAAATTACTGAGAAAGACTATGTAGGTACCTGCATGTAGCCTAGTATATAAGCACGGAGATCAAGGCCCTGTCAGGTACCAAGCTTGGAGGAGTAGTCACAATGAGAACAGACTAAAAACAACACAAAGCAATGGCCTAAGGGCCTCATAGCAAAGAATTGTCCAACCAATTAACTTAACATCACCAATCTCCGAAAATCTTACCCTGACCTCAACAAAAGAATGGCCTACACCACCTTAAAACACGTTTCATATAATTCTTCCCACTTGCAAGAATGACTGACCACTTGCAAATCCGTGGAAACTATCATGAAATAGAAGTGTGGCGCAGATGAGACAATCATCAAGTCTCCCCTCCCCTCCCCTGTCTCTGTATACACTACACAATAACCCTAAACCACCACCGACAACGTAACACTAGGAAATGACCCGCAGGTACCGCAGTACTAAACCGGACATAGCCTCCAGGTAATACGTATCTGTTCCTAAAACCACCGACAACGTAACACTAGGAAATGACCCGCAGGTACCGCATTACCTGGCCGTACTAAAACCACCGACAACGTAACACTAGGAAATGACCCGCAGGTACCGCAGTACTAAACCGGACATGCCTCCAGCCACGTGCTTGAGCACCCCGCAAGAGATCCGTCGAGCCAGCCACAGGCTGTGTGAACCTTTCACTTTCGCTGGCGCCGTACAGACCGCCTACCAAGCCGAGCACGGCAGCAGCACGCGCGCCGCCGCGGCACCCGGCGAGCCTTTCACACGGCATGCCGAGTGACCTGGTGACCTTCGATGGCCTTCGATAGACGATAGACGATGGACCTTCGATGGATCTGCAGGGCAGCAGAGCGCGGGGTAACAGGATCTGCAGGGCAGCAGAGGAGACGGGGTAACAGGATCTGCAGGGCAGCAGAGGACGGGGTAACAGGATCTGCAGGGCAGCAGAGGACGGGGTAACAGGATCTGCAGGGCAGCAGAGAACGGGGTCACGAACAGGATGACCGGAGAATGCTGGACGGACGCGAATGGACACCAAACCATCCGCCAGAACAGCCGAAAAAAAAACATTAGCAAGCCGGCAGCCACTACTCAACGAGAACATAATTCCCACTACTCAACGAGAACATAATTCCCACTACTCAACGAGAACAACTCCCACTACTCAACGAGAACAACTCCCACTACTCAACGAGAACAACTCCCACTACTCAACGAGAACATAATTCCCACTACTCAACGAGAACATAATTCCCACTACTCAACGAGAACAACTCCCACTACTCAACGAGAACAACTCCCACTACTCAACGAGAACAACTCCCACTACTCAACGAGAACAACTCCCACTACTCAACGAGACCATAACTCCCACTACTCAACCATAACAACTCCCGTGAACTGGATCGCGCGAACGCACTGAACGAGGCATTCGCTGCCAAGTTCACTGATCCACGTGTGCAGAGCCTTCCTCATGCCCCGAGCTACCCAGTTGAGAACAGGTGTCGCATACGTGTTTCTGGGGCGGCTGTGCGAGCTGCGCTCACCACGGTCAGTCCCAACAAGGCATGCGGGACAGATAACATCAGTGCTCGCATAATCACGGAGTGCGTGGACGAGCTCGTCATCCCCATTACAAAGATTTGTAACCTGTCGGTGAGGTCCGGTGTCCTCCCGCGGAGATGGGGCCAGGCAAACATACCATTATTCAAGAAAGGCGACAAAAAAGAGCCATCAAATTACAGATCTGTTTCCCTACTTCCTCTCTTCGGGAAGATACTGGAACGCGTTGTCTATGATGAACTATTCAGTCATGTTGTACCGGTTTTAAGCCAGCAGCAGCATGGTTTTATTCCTAGGTGTTCGTGCAGCACGAACTAAGTGTTTATCTTAAGTACGCGTGGGAGGCCATATCCGACGGATATCAGACGGACGCCATTTATACTGATTACTCGGCCGCTTTTCAGAGCGTCAACCATGCGCTCCTCATTCACAAGCTAAAACACTCCTACCACTTGAAGGAGCTTGCATTGGAATGGTTCGTCTCGTATCTGTCTGATAGACGCCAGAGAGTTATCATCAACGGCAAAACCTCCACTGGAAACCGGTGACCTCCGGCGTTCCAGAAGGATCACTTTTGGCTCCCCTTCTCTTTTCAATGTTCATTAACGATCTACCGAGTAACATGGAATCCGGCTGCCTTTTGTATGCCGACGATGTCAAAATGTTCCGCAAAATCACCTCCCCAGCTGACGGACTGTTACTGCAGAGGGATATCAGCCATCTGTCAGCGTGGTCCGTCAGGTGGGGACTGACCCTCAACCCTGCAAAATGCAAATCGTTTACGATGACTCAGGCGTGCACCCGTCCAGACCATATTTTCTGAATAGTACCGAACTGGATCATGTAAGCAAAATTAGGGACTTCGGCGTAACACTAGATACCAAATTAGCCTTTGCATCACATGTCTGACATAGTCAGCAGGGCCAACCGAGCATCAGGCATCCTAATCCGTTCTTTTCAAGTCGGTACTAGCACTTCAAAATTCAACCGGAGCGCAGTGCCTGTCAGTAGCTGCGTACTTCACGAACGTGCGTTCGATTTTAGAATACTGTAGCGTGGTCTGGGCGGGGGCGGCCAACTCCCACACGGTGCGGCAAACTCCCACACGGTGAAGGTCGATCGAGTGCAGCACAAGTTCATTTGGTAACTC
>JAXIVJ010000124.1:10000-35000 GCA_036785665.1 Chirona hameri | reverse complement strand
AGACGCGTCTATGTAGGCCGGATGTGTGTATAAATAGACGCGTCTATGTAGGCCGGATGTGTGTATAAATAGACGCGTCTATGTGGGACGGATGTGTGTATAAATAGACGCGTCTATGTAGGCCGGATGTGTTAATAGACGCGTCTATGTAGGCCGGATGTGTGTATAAATAGACGCGTCTATGTAGGCCGGATGTGTGTATAAATAGACGCGTCTATGTAGGCCGGATGTGTGTATAAATAGACGCGTCTATGTGGGACGGATGTGTGTATAAATAGACGCGTCTATGTGGGACGGATGTGTGTATAAATAGACGCGTTTATGTAGGACAGATGTGTGTATAAATAGACGCGTCTATGTGGGACGGATGTGTGTATAAATAGACGCGTCTATGTGGGACGGATGTGTGTATAAATAGACGCGTCTATGTAGGACAGATGTGTGTATAAATATACGCATATATGTAGGACGGATGTGTGTATAAATAGACGCGTCTATATAGGCCGGATGTGTGTATAAATAGACGCGTCTATGTGGGACGGATGTGTTAATAGACGCGTCTATGTAGGCCAAATGTGTGTATAAATAGACGCATCTATATAGGCCGGATGTGTGTATACATAGACGCGTATATGTAGGCTGGATGTGTATATAAATAGACGCATCTATGTAGGCCGGATGTGTGTATAAATAGACGCGTCTATGTAGGCCGGATATGTGTATAAATAGACGCGTCTATGTAGGCCGGATGTGTGTATAAATAGATGCGTCTATATAGGCCGGATGTGCGTATAAATAGACGCGTCTATGTAGGCCGGATGTGTTAATAGACGCGTCTATGTAGGCCGGATGTGTGTATAAATAGACGCGTCTATGTAGGCCGGATGTGTGTATAAATAGACGCGTCTGTATAGGCCGGATGTGTGTATAAATAGACGCGTCTGTATAGGCCGGATGTGTGTATAAATAGACGCGTCTATGTAGGCCGGATGTGTGTATAAATAGACGCGTCTATGTAGGCCGGATGTGTGTATAAATAGACGCGTCTATGTAGGCCGGATGTGTATAAATAGATGCGTCTATGTAGGCCGGATGTGTGTATAAATAGACGCGTCTATGTAGGCCGGATGTGTTAATAGACGCGTCTATGTAGGCCGGATGTGTGTATAAATAGATGCGTCTATGTAGGCCGGATGTGTGTATAGACGCGTCTATGTAGGCCGGATGTGTGTATAAATAGACGCGTCTATGTAGGCCGGATGTGTGTATAAATAGACGCGTCTATGTAGGCCGGATGTGTATAAATAGATGCGTCTATGTAGGCCGGATGTGTGTATAAATAGACGCGTCTATGTAGGCCGGATGTGTTAATAGACGCGTCTATGTAGGCCGGATGTGTGTATAAATAGACGCGTCTATGTAGGCCGGATGTGTGTATAAATAGACGCGTCTATGTAGGCCGGATGTGTGTATAAATAGACGCGTCTATGTAGGCCGGATGTGTGTATAAATAGACGCGTCTATGTAGGCCGGATGTGTGTATAAATAGACGCGTCTATGTAGGCCGGATGTGTGTATAAATAGACGCGTCTATGTGGGACGGATGTGTGTATTAATAGACGCGTCTATGTAGGCCGGATGTGTGTATAAATAGATGCGACTATGTAGGCCGGATGTGTGTATTAATAGACGCGTCTATGTAGGCCGGATGTGTGTATAAATAGACGCGTCTATGTAGGCCGGATGTGTGTATAAATAGACGCGTCTATGTAGGCCGGATGTGTGTATAAATAGACGCGTCTATGTAGGCCGGATGTGTGTATAAATAGACGCGTCTATGTAGGCCGGATGTGTGTATAAATAGACGCGTCTATGTAGGCCGGATGTGTGTATAAATAGACGCGTCTATGTAGGCCGGATGTGTGTATTAATAGACGCGTCTATGTAGGCCGGATGTGTGTATAAATAGATGCGACTATGTAGGCCGGATGTGTGTATTAATAGACGCGTCTATGTAGGCCGGATGTGTGTATAAATAGACGCGTCTATGTAGGACGGATGTGTGTATAAATAGACGCGTCTATATAGGCCGGATGTGTGTATAAATAGACGCGTCTATGTAGGCCGGATGTGTGTATTAATAGACGCGTCTATGTAGGCCGGATGTGTGTATAAATAGACGCGTCTATGTAGGCCGGATGTGTGTATAAATAGACGCGTCTATGTAGGCCGGATGTGTGTATAAATAGACGCGTCTATGTAGGCCGGATGTGTGTATAAATAGACGCGTCTATGTAGGCCGGATGTGTATAAATAGATGCGTCTATGTAGGCCGGATGTGTGTATAAATAGACGCGTCTATGTAGGCCGGATGTGTTAATAGACGCGTCTATGTAGGCCGGATGTGTGTATAAATAGATGCGTCTATGTAGGCCGGATGTGTGTATAGACGCGTCTATGTAGGCCGGATGTGTGTATAAATAGACGCGTCTATGTAGGCCGGATGTGTGTATAAATAGACGCGTCTATGTAGGCCGGATGTGTATAAATAGATGCGTCTATGTAGGCCGGATGTGTGTATAAATAGACGCGTCTATGTAGGCCGGATGTGTTAATAGACGCGTCTATGTAGGCCGGATGTGTGTATAAATAGACGCGTCTATGTAGGCCGGATGTGTGTATAAATAGACGCGTCTATGTAGGCCGGATGTGTGTATAAATAGACGCGTCTATGTAGGCCGGATGTGTGTATAAATAGACGCGTCTATGTAGGCCGGATGTGTGTATAAATAGACGCGTCTATGTAGGCCGGATGTGTGTATAAATAGACGCGTCTATGTGGGACGGATGTGTGTATTAATAGACGCGTCTATGTAGGCCGGATGTGTGTATAAATAGATGCGACTATGTAGGCCGGATGTGTGTATTAATAGACGCGTCTATGTAGGCCGGATGTGTGTATAAATAGACGCGTCTATGTAGGCCGGATGTGTGTATAAATAGACGCGTCTATGTAGGCCGGATGTGTGTATAAATAGACGCGTCTATGTAGGCCGGATGTGTGTATAAATAGACGCGTCTATGTAGGCCGGATGTGTGTATAAATAGACGCGTCTATGTAGGCCGGATGTGTGTATAAATAGACGCGTCTATGTAGGCCGGATGTGTGTATTAATAGACGCGTCTATGTAGGCCGGATGTGTGTATAAATAGATGCGACTATGTAGGCCGGATGTGTGTATTAATAGACGCGTCTATGTAGGCCGGATGTGTGTATAAATAGACGCGTCTATGTAGGACGGATGTGTGTATAAATAGACGCGTCTATATAGGCCGGATGTGTGTATAAATAGACGCGTCCATGTAGGCCGGATGTGTTAATAGACGCGTCTATGTAGGCTGAATGTGTGTATAAATATACTTATTTATTTATTTTTATTTAAGCTTCGTTACAACGTCCACATAGTGGCTGTTATGTTGTAGTCAGTTGTACATAGGTCACCGCGCTAATAAAATGAAATTTAGACAAGTACATACATCACACCTTACATGCCCTCCTAAAACTAAAAGCGAGGCGACTATTATGAAGATTAAAAAAATACGCAAATGGGCGACGGTAAAAATACATCGTGACAAAAGTCTGCAATGAAGATAAACGACAAGAATGGCTATAAAAACGTCACACATAGTGTAATGAGGTCATACAATCAATTAAAGCTGCACAGTGTCTAGGACCCCGCTCTGACGTTCCTCCCACACATTCTAGCAGTTGGTGCCTCACGCACGGCTGGTGTCGCTCCGTTCCAACTAGCAACAGCGCGGTACATGAAGAAGCGTCGAGCGCGTTCGGTGCGTACTTTAGGAAGATGCAGCTGACCAGCTTCGACGGCCCGGGTGCTGCGTGCTGAAACCTCTGCTCGGAACTCCACTAAAGCCTTTAAATTTGCTGAATATGCTTCCTCATTTAGAATCTTATGAATGGTCACAATATCCTTCTCCAAAATGAGTTTTTCCAGTCTCTGCCAATTGAGCTCCTCAAAAAGAGGTGTGACATGCTCGTTACGCCTTGAGGAGGTAACAATTTGAGCCGCATGGTTCAGCACTTTTTGGACACGTTTCCGCTGGACATCTCGACATCCACCCCAAACGGTAAGGCAGTACATGGTGTGTGGGAAGACCAATGTCTCGACAATGAGCTTCTAACTGCGGTGGGTAACTTATTAGCAAACTTAGCGAGGCCGGCTAAAGTAGCGTAAGATTTTCTAATCACCGTCGAGATGTGGTCCTCCCACCTTAACTCGGGATCAAGTGTTACGCCCAACACTTTCATCTTTGTGGTCAGCCGCACCTGTGCACCAGCGAAGTTCACAGTGATGTCGCCTGCACTTGCTTGCTTTGGCATACCAAAAATCATCATCTCAGTTTTGGCCGGATTTACCTTTAGACTGTTCTGGTCGTACCAGATCTGAACGGTGGAAAGCATGTTCTCTATTTTAAGTTTATGATTATCTAGATCATTTTTGTCCGCACTGTTCAGAAATTGAGAATCGTCAGCATACATTACGATTTTATCGCAAGCCAAGTGGGAGGCAACATCATTTGTGAACAAAAAAACAAGACAAGATGCGTCTATATAGGCCAGATGTGTATAAATAGACGCGTCTATGTAGGCCGGATGTGTTAATAGACGCGCCTATGTAGGCCGGATGTGTGTATAAATAGACGCGTCTATGTAGGCCGGATGTGTATATAAATAGACGCGTCTATGTAGGCCAGATGTGTGTATAAATAGACGCATCTATGTAGGCCGGATGTGTACATAAATAGACGCGTCTATGTAGGCCGGATGTGTGTATAAAGAGACGCGTCTATGTAGGCCAGATGTGTGTATAAATAGACGCATCTATGTAGGCCGGATTTGTGTATAAATAGACGCGTCTATGTAGGCCGGATGTGTGTATAAATAGACGCATATATGTAGGCCGGATGTGTGTATAGACGCGTCTATGTAGGCCGGATGTGTGTATAAATAGACGCGTCTATGTAGGCCGGATGTGTATATAAATAGACGCGTCTATGTAGGCCGGGTGTGTATAAATATACGCGTCTATGTAGGCCAGATGTGTGTATAAATAGACGCATCTATGTAGGCCGGATGTGTACATAAATAGACGCGTCTATGTAGGCCGGATGTGTGTATAAAGAGACGCGTCTATGTAGGCCAGATGTGTGTATAAATAGACGCATCTATGTAGGCCGGATTTGTGTATAAATAGACGCGTCTATGTAGGCCGGATGTGTGTATAAATAGACGCATATATGTAGGCCGGATGTGTGTATAGACGCGTCTATGTAGGCCGGATGTGTGTATAAATAGATGCGACTATGTAGGCCGGATGTGTGTATTAATAGACGCGTCTATGTAGGACAGATGTGTATAAATAGACGCGTCTATGTGGGACGGATGTGTTAATAGACGCGTCTATGTAGGCTGAATGTGTGTATAAATAGATGCGTCTATGTAGGCCGGATGTATGTATAAATAGACGCGTCTATGTAGGCCGGATGTGTTAAGACGCGTCTATGTAGGCCGGATGTGTGTATAAATAGACGCGTCTATGTAGGCCGGAGGTGTATAAATAGACGCGTCTATGTAGGCCAGATGTGTGTATAAATAGACGCGTCTATGTAGGCCGGATGTGTGTATAAATAGACGCGTCTATGTAGGCCGGAGGTGTATAAATAGACGCGTCTATGTAGGCCAGATGTGTGTATAAATAGACGCATCTATGTAGGCCGGATGTGTGCATAAATAGACGCGTCTATGTAGGCCGGATGTGTGTATAAATAGACGCATATATGTAGGCCAGATGTGTGTATAAATAGACGCATCTATGTAGGCCGGATGTGTGTATAAATAGACGGGTCTATGTAGGCCGGATGTGTGATAAATAGACGCGTCTATATAGGCCGGATGTGTGTATAAATAGATGCGTATATGTAGGCTGGATGTGTTAATAGACGAATCTATGTAGGCCGGATGTGTGTATAAATAGACGCGTCTATAAAGGCCGGATGTGTGTATACATAGATGCGTCTATGTAGGCCGGATGTGCTAATAGACGCATCTATATAGGCCGGATGTGTGTATAAATAGACGCGTCTATATAGGCCGGTTGTGTGTATAAATAGACGCGTCTATGTAGGCCGGATGTGTTAATAGACGCATCTATGTAGGCCGGATGTGTGTATAAATAGACGCGTCTATATAGGCCGGATGTGTGTATAAATAGACGCGTCTATGTAGGCCGGATGTGTTAATAGACGCGTCTATGTAGGCCGGTGTGTGTATAAATAGACGCGTCTATATAGGCCGGATGTGTATAAATAGACGCATCTATGTAGGCCGGATGTGTGTATAAATAAATGCGTCTATGTAGGCCGGATGTGTTAATAAACGCGTCTATGTAGGCCGGTGTGTGTATAAATAGACGCGTCTATGTAGGACGGATGTGTGTATAAATAAACGCATCTATGTAGGCCGGATGTGTGTATAAATAGACGCGTCTATGTAGGCCGGATGTGTGTATAAATAGACGGGTCTATGTAGGCCGGATGTGTGTATAAATAGACGCATCTATGTAGGCCGGATGTATGTATAAATAGACGCGTCTATGTAGGCCGGATGTGTGTATAAATAGACGCGTCTATGTAGGCCGGATGTGTGTATAAATAGATGCGTCTATGTGGGCCGGAAGTGTTAATAGACGCGTCTATGTAGGCCGGATGTGTGTATAAATAGATGCGTCTATGCACTTCCATCTCCACAGGTCACCCGTGGGTAATTTGGTCAAAATGTGTGTTACTCACCTGCTGGAAAGTATACCCTCGAGCCCTGATCACTAAACTGATAGTGGACGGCGGTATAGCCAGACACACTATAGTGATCACTAAACTGATAGTGGACGACGGTATAGCCAGACACACTATAGTGATCACTAAACTGATAGTGGACGGCGGTATAGACAGACACACTATAGTGATCACTAAACTGATAGTGGACGGCGGTATAGCCAGACACACTATAGTGATCACTAAACTGATAGTGGACGACGGTATAGCCAGACACACTATAGTGATCACTAAACTGATAGTGGACGGCGGTATAGACAGACACACTATAGTGATCACTAAACTGATAGTGGACGGCGGTATAGACAGACACACTATAGTGATCACTAAACTGATAGTGGACGGCGGTATAGACAGACACACTATAGTGATCACTAAACTGATAGTGGACGGTGGTATAGACAGACACACTATAGTGATCACTAAACTGATAGTGGACGGCGGTATAGACAGATACACTATAGTGATCACTAAACTGATAGTGGACGGCGGTATAGACAGACACACTATAGTGATCACTAAACTGATAGTGGACGGCGGTATAGACAGACACACTATAGTGATCACTAAACTGATAGTGGACGGCGGTATATACAGACACACTATAGTGATCACTAAACTGATAGTGGACGGCGGTATAGACAGATACACTATAGTGATCACTAAACTGATAGTGGACGGCGGTATAGCCAGATACACTATAGTGGTCACTAAACTGATAGTGGACGGCGGTATAGACAGATACACTAGGTATAGTCAGAACTGGAATGCTAATCGCGCCGCCGTATTTAGCCTGGAGAATCACAACAGCACAGATCGAAAGTAAATTACAAGAGAAAAGTGTACACGAAAGCGTCTTCAGCAACATTCAACGAGTGTTGGTCGCTCATTTGTTACACATAATATACAATTCGAGGGATTTCAAACAAATATCTACCACGGTATTTGCCAGTGCAGTGTCCTAGCCGGGCGCCACGAGTGCACGAGCTCGGGCCTGGGGCGGCGCCGGCTCTGGGGACAGGGTTGGACTTCACACCAGCCCAAATCGTCCGGCAGCGCTACAATGAGCGCAGTGGTGCGGTGCGGGGCGGGGGGGGGGGGCGAGAGGGCGGCGATCGTGACCGGCTGCGGACCAGCGCGGCACTGTCGCACTCCACTGGATACAGAGTGGCTCCCAAGGACTCTGGACAGTCCCACCGTAACACACCGTGCTACACCGCCGGTACTGCTGCCGGCACGGTACGGCTGACATAGGGGACGTCACCCGGCCACAGACGCAGGAAAGCTGCCGGGAAGCGGTGAAGGCTGTACGGTAAAAAGTGACGGTCTGTGGGGCAGATAGCATCACCAAAAGCGGAAATGGCAACGCAACACACGTCCTATCAACAATTAGACACTGTGCGTAAAAAGTGACCGTTAAACACAAAGTCGGCAGGATAGCCTGATAACAGTAGCTGAATAGACGAATTGTCGCCTTTTTCCATCGCCCTCGTAATCCAGCTCATCAGCCTACAGCGACGCCGGCAAACTGGTGCTTCCTCTCACTCAAACTCGGCGCGATCTGTCGATAAGCCATGTCCACCTGCTTAGCCGGTCGCCAGGCGCTTAGCAGGCCGGAAGTGCCGAGGCAGTGTTGGTGTTCCGTCCGTGTCATATCACGGAACGAGGCGCGGCGTCCTCCGGGCGAGTAACGACCCTCATGAGAGGCGCGGCGGCGCCCCCCCCCCCCCATTATATATCAGGGAGAGAGTGGAGCGATGTGGGAAGGCCACACTTCTGTTACTACTTACTACACGTCTGCCTCTGGCCGGCAGCGCTGACGGGCACGTACGGCGACGGCTGGCTGCTGAGAAGCGGGCGCTAGCGACCCGTCCGGTGGCACTGCCGGCGCCGTCAGGGGCTGCTGGGCCGAACAGTACCACCCTCCAGTCGCACGACACGCCTGTTCACACCGCAGACCAGCAGACCGCAGACCGCAGACCGCAGACCGCAGACCGCAGACCGCAGACCGCAGACCGCAGACCGCAGACCAGCAGACCAGTAGACCAGTAGACCAGCAGACCAGCAGACCAGCAGACCAGCAGACCAGCAGACCAGCAGACCAGCAGACCAGCAGACCAGCAGACCAGAAGATCAGAAGACCAACAGACCCACAGACCAGCAGACCAGCAGACCGCAGACCGCAGACCAGCAGACCGCAGACAAGCAGACCAACAGACCAACAGACCCACAGACCAACAGACCCACAGACCAACAGACCAGCAGACCGCAAACCAGCAGACCGCAAACCAGCAGACCGCAGACCAGCAGACCGCAGACCAACGGACCGCATACCAGCAGACCGCAGACCAGCAGACTAACAGCCCAGCAGACCAACGGACCAACAGACCAACAGACCAACAGACCCACAGACCAGCAGACCAGCAGACCAGCAGACCAGCAGACCAGCAGACCAGCAGACCAGCAGACCAGCAGACCAGCAGACCGCAGACCAGCAGACCAGCGCGGCAAACTGCCCACACTGGATCATTCGCCTTTGAGGTTAAAATTTTAAGGTGCCAACAGGTGAAGTGGACGCATACGAAGTTCCGCGCGCAGTACGGACAAAGACAGCTCTCAAATGGTCCGCATTGCCGCTGGTTAGGAGACAGCGCCCCCTCCCCCCGCGCCGGTGTCGTAACCACCTTCTGGAAGTGCGCCGTGCAAGACGCCGTGACACGCAACACCCGCGCCACTTTGGTCGCAACTGGGTCAGTGCCGCGCCACGCTCGCCGCACCGTCGAAATGGGCCAGGTCCGGGCGCACTTTCTCTTTCTCCGAGCGCGACTCTCGATTGGTGGCGGCATCCTTTCACCGAGCGCCGCCGGCCACCTGACCTATACAAGGAAGCCGGATGGATGGACGGACGGGACGGAGGGGACCCTCGCGGGAGGACCCGACCCGTCCGACGCCGGATGGAAGGCGGACCCCCGAGGATAGAGGGGCGGGTCGCTCAGCGTCGCCAGGGTCGTGGCGCGGGGTGGGACTCGGTGTTCAACAGCCCGGCCGGTCACCGTTGGGTGGTATGCGTGGTGAAAGCCGGCACGGTCAGCGGTCACAGGCCTGATTTAGCGCACTCCAAGGCTGTACACAGTCAGGGTCGGTCGAGTGCCGTCGGGCGGGGAAGAGAGAGGGAAACCGAGGCAACACCGGGCGGCGGCCGCAGCCGGGAAGAGGAAGAGATGGCGATAAACGAGGTCAGACGACGCCGCGAGATACGACCGAAGGCAGGGCGGGATCCAGGCTGCCCACCAGCTAACCTTATTCCCTGCGGGAGGGCAGATTCTGACCCTCCCGGTGGTTTTTCACTTGCCGCTTCTAAACAGTTAGGCCTAGCGTCCTGAAACTTTGCGACTTTTCCCAAAATTGAATGGCGCGTGTTGTCAAAATTTTGCCAAAATCGGTCCAGCAGAGGCGGTTCCAGGCTCCTGTTTTGGGGAGGGTGTTACGAATGCCTTTTTCGGCGCATACTTCCTTCGTGGTTTACAATGCAATAAATGCGTCAGAAACAATTTCAATGCAATATGCATCATAGATACTGGGATTGCACATATTTTTGGGGCAGAGGCGCACTCAGGATAAAAAAATGGGAGGCGATACTCACCCTCAAATTAGGTCCAACTTCAAATTAGTAAGATGATAAAAGCGTTACGCACATGGTGCCCCCATGTTTTTTCCTGGATCCGCCTATGCGTAATATATCAAATTTAACCAATTACAGCATATAATGCCCACATGTGACGTTCATGTCGTTCCAAACAATCACGAACAGCACATAATTTTCCATAAAATCTCCCCATTTTACATTCCCTGAATACGCCTATGATTTTTTTTGTCTTTTGGCATATTCAAGACCAGTACATTTGAAGCTCAAAAACGTTTGGAGCATGAAAATCGGTCGAACCACATGACCGCAATGACCATTAAAAAAACACCAAAAATTTTCGGATTTGTTGCCCCCTGGCCCCCCATTTTTGAACAAAACAAAAATGTCGGGGTCCAAAAAGAGAGATCTTGTCATAACGAATCGAAAGGCGTTTTCCCCATCGAAATCGACCGAGCGGTTCTCGAGATCTCTGGTGGGCAGAATCTGCCCCCCCCCCCCCCCCGCAGGTTAACGTAATTCTGGCCGCCCGCAGGTAATAGGGTTAAATGGACCGCGGAACCGGACAACTAGCCGGTAACATTCCGCGGACAATAATAAACAGAGGTCGCACGCCTATCTCAATATATCGACATTCTGATAGCATATGGTTCAGTTTACCTCTTTTCATTCACATCAGTAAAGCGGTTGCCTACGTCGGCCGATTGCAGTGAGCATTACCACACACCGTCCAACGACACAGCCCAGCGGGTCCACCGTAACCGCACCGGCCGCCATACTGACAAACAATACCACACACCGTCCCACGACACAGCCCAGCGGGTCCACCGTAACCGCACCGGCCGCCATACTGACAAACATTACCACACACCGTCCAACGACACAGCCCAGCGGGTCCACCGTAACCGCACCGGCCGCCATACTGACAAACATTACCACACACCGTCCAACGACACAGCCCAGCGGGTCCACCGTAGCCGCACCGGCCGCCATACTGACAAACATTACCACACACCGTCCAACGACACAGCCCAGCGGGTCCACCGTAACCGCACCGGCCGCCATACTGACAAACATTACCACACACCGTCCCACGACACAGCCCAGCGGGTCCACCGTAACCGCACCGGCCGCCATACCGACAAACATTACCACACACCGTCCAACGACACATACCAGCGGGTCCACCGTAACCGCACCGGCCGCCATACTGACAACAAACAACACTAACTCAAAATCAAAGTTTCCAGTCTTCTGGCCCTGGTGACTGACCAATACAGACCAGACAATGACAGGAGGACAAGCAACACCGCCCCTGTAGCTCAGTGGGAGAGCGCTGGACTTCTGACCTATCCCGGTAGTGGCAGCCCGGGTTCGAGTCGCTTCGGCGCTCGCTATTTGCCTGCGGCCTGGGATGGCCTGCGGCCGGTGGCAGCGGCCGCACTCAAGGTCAGGTGACGTCAGTGAGCGGGGTGGACCGTGACAGGTGTGTCGGGCACGTACAAATTTCGTCTCTAAATTCTGCCGGCCAACAGGAATTGCGCGATCGGGTGGTGAGGTACGGACCTGCGCAACAAGCTCTGCTTAGCGTGGGTCCTGAAATCCATCCATACAAAACATTCGGACCAAATGTATATATTAAAAACAGGAACAAGCCTAACCAATCCACTTCATCATCATAACGGGTTCTTCTTCTTCATCAGACCGGTCTGTGTGTAGCCACAGAGAGCATCGTGGTAGGTCAGTAGGTCGCACACAAGGTAAGGTCGCATCGATCAGCAGCGATATCGGCCGCCTGTATCCCGCTCGTTCAGGGCGGCCGGAACCTGACAGAGACCCAACGTGCCGACCCCAGTCCAGGGGTGCACTGACCTGGGTGTGGCGGCACTCCACCTGAGTGTGGCGCCACTCCACCTGAGTGTGGCGGTACTCCACCTGAGTGTGGCGGTACTCCACCTGAGTGTGTCGGTACTCCACCTGAGTGTGGCGGTACTCCACCTGAGTGTGGCGCCACTCCACCTGAGTGTGGCGCCACTCCACCTGAGTGTGGCGCCACTCCACCTGAGTGTGGCGCCACTCCACCTGAGTGTGTCGGTACTCCACCTGAGTGTGGCGGTACTCCACCTGAGTGTGGCGCCACTCCACCTGAGTGTGGCGGTACTCCACCTGAGTGTGGCGCCACTCCACCTGAGTGTGGCGGTACTCCACCTGAGTGTGGCGCCACTCCACCTGAGTGTGGCGGTACTCCACCTGAGTGTGGCGCCACTCCACCTGAGTGTGGCGGAACTCCACCTGAGTGTGGCGGAACTCCACCTGAGTGTGGCGCCACTCCACCTGAGTGTGGCGCCACTCCACCTGAGTGTGGCGCCACTCCACCTGAGTGTGGCGGAACTCCACCTGAGTGTGGCGGTACTCCACCTGAGTGTGGCGCCACTCCACCTGAGTGTGGCGCCACTCCACCTGAGTGTGGCGCCACTCCACCTGAGTGTGGCGCCACTCCACCTGAGTGTGGCGGAACTCCACCTGAGTGTGGCGGAACTCCACCTGAGTGTGGCGCCACTCCACCTGAGTGTGGCGGAACTCTACCTGAGTGTGGCGCCATTCCACCTGAGTGTGGCGCCATTCCACCTGAGTGTGGCGCCACTCCACCTGAGTGTGGCGCCACTCCACCTGAGTGTGGCGCCACTCCACCTGAGTGTGGCGCCACTCCACCTGAGTGTGGCGCCACTCCACCTGAGTGTGGCGCCACTCCACCTGAGTGTGGCGGTACTCCACCTGAGTGTGGCGCAACTCCACCTGAGTGTGGCGCCACTCCACCTGAGTGTGGCGCCACTCCACCTGAGTGTGGCGCCACTCCACCTGAGTGTGGCGCCACTCCACCTGAGTGTGGCGGTACTCCACCTGAGTGTGGCGGTACTCCACCTGAGTATGGCGCCACTACACCTGAGTGTGGCGCCACTCCACCTGAGTGTGGCGGTACTCCACCTGAGTGTGGCGCCACTCCACCTGAGTGTGGCGGTACTCCACCTGAGTGTGGCGGTACTCTACCTGAGTGTGTCGATACACCACCTGAGTGTGGCGGTACTCCACCTGAGTGTAGCGCCACTCCACCTGAGTGTGGCGCCACTCCACCTGAGTGTGGCGCCACTCGGTTGAGAGACGCGCCGTTCTGCTCATGTGTCACGGTAACCGTGCGAACCGTCCGAGTTTGACCCGCTAGCCGACATTTCCCGAGTCAAACTACACTTTGTTGTTTGCGTTTGACTGAAGTTCGTAACTGTTTGGGAGCGAATTCGTCCAATTCGTCATTGAGGAAATTGCTTCGATAAAATCCATCATACGCTTTCCGAACTGCAAAACTGGCTGCACAAGATTGCATCAATGGACATAATAAATTCGTCGTCGTTCATAACAATTGACATCGTCAAAACTGCTCGACTGAAAATGTTAGTTTTGTCACAGTTTGTTTCGTCATTTGGCGCTGAGGATCAATGGCTGACATCATCAAACTGCGATGTGCAAACAAATGGAGAATCCATTGGTAAACCTGTTCCGTTCAAAAGGAGAATCAGACTCTGGCTTCAATGGTAATAATCCTTCATAATTATGTTGTTTTGAGAACTATGCCTTGTTTTTGCTTAGCTGGAAAATTCCCATTTTTGCTTTGAATATTGGTATCGCGGCACAGACGAGATTTGCAATGATGATGCTGATGAATTGGCTTAGGGGCGCCATAACTGGTCAGGATATTTGGCGTCCATCCAGACGATATTCGTGATGATGCAAGTAGTGATTCAAGTTCGGCGAAGGCTACCCGGTGGCGGTGTCTGTCCTGACGCATGACTTGCGGAGACGTGGAGCAAGTTTCAACTACACATAAACATAGACGAGCTATATAAACCTAGACCGAGTCGGAAGTCTGGAATATCAGCAATGCTTGGCACCATTACTGCTCATCATAAAGGGACCTGTCGGATATATTAAAACAAAAGGCCGCTTTTTCAGCCTTTTGCCTTTTCAGCAAATTTTAGCTATCTATATTTCAAATTTATCCCGGTCCTATACCAGTGGCCAGCTGACTGCCATTGTCCTCACTCCACGTAAGGTCCCCCACACGCACCACACCACAACACGCACCACACCACAACACGCACCACACCACAACACGCACCACACCACAACACGCACCACACCACAACACGCACCACACCACAACACGCACCACACCACAACACGCACCACACCACAACACGCACCACACCACAACACGCACCACACCACAACACGCACCACACCACAACACGCACCACACCACAACACGCACCACACCACAACACGCACCACACCACAACACCGACAGCCAGCCGGAAGCTATCCGTTGTCCTCAATGTCCGGTGGTGGTGGTTGATCTGCCTCGCCCCCCACCCTCCCCCGCCTACCGTCCCCCACCCTGATTAGGACACGGTGCGGGCAGCGGCCATCGACCCTCAACACCAGTCCCCCGGCCCCAGCGGAAGTGGCACTAACCGTACCGTCCGGTGGCCGGCAATGACGCCGCCCATTTCCTACACACGCAGCCCCGGCCCAAGGACGCGTCCGAGGAGGAGGAGGCGGGATGTGTGTGCACGCGGCGTCTGTGTTACTGCAGTGCGCTGCCGCCTCGTTTACCCACCCCGCAGAGGACAATACGGGCGGCTCGCCGATCAGTGGACGACAGGATGAACATCGGCCAGGGGTGCGGGGGGGGAGGGGGAGGATGTCATTAGACAGTATCAGTTTGTGTTATACGACGCTTCTTCCAGCAAGTAAGTTTCCTATTCATAGCTCGTGTGTATCACTACTCACCATATACACACACCACTGCTGACTACACGTTGCCCGCTATACAGACCGTGAGGTTCTCGGCGTTCATCTCCTGCCGACGCCATCCTCCTTGCCCCCCCCCCCCCCCCCACACACACACACACGTCTGGCACACTCACTCTGCTCCTGCGTCGCGGTGCTGGTGTACTCGGTGCCTAAGCTCTTGGCCTTCTCTTTGTCCTTCAACTCCTGCTCCTGCGCCTCCTTCTCCATGTTCAGGGACCTGCGGGCAGCGGCGGGGACAGTGTCAACCCCTGATGTAGAAAGAACCAAGATGTCTAGTCAGTTCACATAATTCGGCGCCACACGCCGCTATCAAACCTGATGCAACCCAACCCCACCGGGTGGACAGACCGCTGGCCGGCGAACCTGATGCAACCCAACCCCACCGGGTGGACAGAACGCTGGCCGGCGAACCTGATGCAACCCAACCCCACCGGGTGGACAGACCGCTGGCCGGCGAACCTGATGCAACCCAACCCCACCGGGTGGACAGACCGCTGGCCGGCGAACCTGATGCCACCCAACCCCACCGGGTGGACAGAACGCTGGCCGGCGAACCTGATGCAACCCAACCCCACCGGGTGGACAGACCGCTGGCCGGCGAACCTGATGCAACCCAACCCCACCGGGTGGACAGACCGCTGGCCGGCGAACCTGATGCAACCCAACCCCACCGGGTGGACAGACCGCTGACCGGCGAACCTGATGCAACCCAACCCCATCGGGAGGACAGACCGCTGGCCGGCGAACCTGATGCAACCCAACCCCACCGGGTGGACAGACCGCTGGCCGGCGAACCTGATGCAACCCAACCCCATCGGGAGGACAGACCGCTGGCCATCGAACCTGATGCAACCCAACCCCACCGGGTGGACAGACCGCTGGCCGGCGAACCTGATGCAACCCAACCCCACCGGGTGGACAGAACGCTGGCCGGCGAACCTGATGCAACCCAACCCCACCGGGTGGACAGACCGCTGGCCGGCGAACCTGATGCAACCCAACCCCACCGGGAGGACAGACCGCTGGCCGGCGAACCTGATGCAACCCAACCCCACCGGGTGGACAGACCGCTGGCCAGCTCGCCGGCTCGGCGACACACGCCGCTATCGAACCTGATGCAACCCAACCCCATCGGGAGGACAGAACGCTGGCCGGCGAACCTGATGCAACCCAACCCCACCGGGTGGACAGAACGCTGGCCGGCGAACCTGATGCCACCCAACCCCACCGGGTGGACAGACCGCTGGCCGGCGAACCTGATGCAACCCAACCCCACCGGGTGGACAGACCGCTGGCCGGCGAACCTGATGCCACCCAACCCCACCGGGTGGACAGACCGCTGGCCGGCGAACCTGATGCCACCCAACCCCACCGGGTGGACAGACCGCTGGCCGGCGAACCTGATGCCACCCAACCCCACCGGGTGGACAGACCGCTGGCCGGCGAACCTGATGCAACCCAACCCCACCGGGTGGACAGAACGCTGGCCGGCGAACCTGATGCCACCCAACCCCACCGGGTGGACAGAACGCTGGCCGGCGAACCTGATGCCACCCAACCCCACCGGGTGGACAGACCGCTGGCCGGCGAACCTGATGCAACCCAACCCCACCGGGTGGACAGACCGCTGGCCGGCGAACCTGATGCCACCCAACCCCACCGGGTGGACAGACCGCTGGCCGGCGAACCTGATGCAACCCAACCCCACCGGGTGGACAGAACGCTGGCCGGCGAACCTGATGCCACCCAACCCCACCGGGTGGACAGAACGCTGGCCAGCTCGCCGGCTCGGCGACACACGCCGCTATCGAACCTGATGCAACCCAACCTCATCGGGAGGACAGAACGCTGGCCAGCTCACCGGCTCGGAGCAGGACGCCGCTATCGAACCTGTCACCCAACCTCATCGGGAGGACAGAACGCTGGCCAGCTCGCCGGCTCGGAGCAGGACGCCGCTTTCGAACCTGATGCCACCCAACCTCATCGGGAGGACAGAACGCTGGCCAGCTCGCCGGCTCGGAGCAGGACGCCGCTTTCGAACCTGATGCCACCCAACCTCATCGGGAGGACAGAACGCTGGCCAGCTCGCCGGCTCGGAGCAGGACGCCGCTTTCGAACCTGATGCCACCCAACCTCATCGGGAGGACATAACGCTGGCCAGCTCGCCGGCTCGGAGCAGGACAGCATCAGTAAGCGGTTTAGTCGGTATTTAGCTGCAAAACTGATGACCGTAAAGATGGCATCCTGTATGCACGCCGCGAGGCCCGGCCAGCCGGTCTGTATTTGGCCATTTCGTCATTGATCCGGCTGGCTGGCCACTCGACACGAGGCCCTAATCCCTCGAGACCCCGGTATCTCCGATCCCTGAGCGAGACCAGACGACAGACGAAGACGACAGACGACAGACGACAGACGACAGACGACAGACGACAGACGACTGACGACTGACGCCAAACGGCAGACGACAGACGACATACGATACGATTAATGAAACATCTCGCACCAAAGCTCTGTAAGCCTTGAATATGACCACCGTCTGTGACTGCTGACCATACCACGCTAAAACAAATAGCTGATCAACGCCGATGTACATCACACACTGGTTTTGTTTACGACTCTCTGTCAGGCGCCGACGCCGCCAGAGCTGGCCGTGGGCACAGAAAAGCAGTCATGACCATCTGTTACACCACATAGTAACCGAGCGGCCCGGCAGACTACCAGACCTGGACTGAGACACACCAGGCCGCGGGACAATGCCCTGTGCTGGACCCACCAGCATCACAACGCCAGTACATGGCGCACGTGCTGCTGGCAGGCGCCGTCCGCACCAGGGCCATCGTTATGGAGGGGGCGGGGCGCCCTCCATAACCCGCCGGCCGGCCCACTGACCGCGGTGACGTCTCGTGTTATGGCCTTGGTGACGTCTGGGGCAGTGCGAGCCCAGCCTACTGACCAACCCTCGCCAGCCGACCCGCGCCGCTAGTCACTATGCAGGTCGGCGCACGGGCAGCGGGGCGGGGCGCCGGGGGGGGGGGGGGGGCGGCGGCCGGCCTTGGGTCTCCTGCGAGGGAGAGCACACACGGCGACCGGCACGCTCCCGAACACGGACGGCCGGCCGCCGGCACTGGTGCCGGACCGACATGGAAAGTCGTCAACAACGGCTGGCGACCCGGATGCTATGCTATGCGAGTTCCGTGTGGCTTTCGTGTGGTATGGCCGGAGCAGAGGACACAGTGCGGCTTTCGTGTGGTATGGCCGGCGGAGCAGAGGACACAGTGCGGCTTTCGTGTGGTATGGCCGGCGGAGCAGAGGACACAGTGCGGCTTTCGTGTGGTATGGCCGGCGGAGCAGAGGACACAGTGCGGCTTTCGTGTGGTATGGCCGGAGCAGAGGACACAGTGCGGCTTTCGTGTGGTATGGCCGGTGTACAAGGTCAAAAAAATGCAACTGCAACCGCCCGTAACCGTGGGGATCGAATCCGTAACCGCCCGTAACCGTGGGGATCAAATCCGCAACCGCCCATAACCGTAAGGCTCAAATCCGTAACCACCCGTAACGGCTGCAAAATAATTTTGTAACCGCATGTAACCGCATGCACCAATACTATTTTTTTACTTTTCAAAACGTAACAAACGTACCTGTTGAGTTTTCAATAACCGTGCAATTTTTAGCATAACAAGTCATAACTGGAAAAAGGTAATTGGTGAAAATGGTAAAATGCATGGAGATTGAAGAGCTTCAGAAACTCAAAAACTCGAATAGCTACCTACTCACAGTAAATGTGATAATAATATCGGTAACACAACTTCCGTGTAGCTTCCATGCCGTTGCCCGCGTATAGTTTCTGTGTTGATGCCTGTTCGATTGAACGGAAATTAAATATTTAATGTGTGGCAGGATTCTCTTTTCTGTGAGGTCTACGCAATGTCGTGTTCATTGTTTATCTTGTTAACGTCAAATTCAGCCGCGGAATAGAATCACCGCAACCGTAACCTCATGCAACCGTAACCGCCCGTAACCATGACCTTGAGCGGAAAACACAACCGTAACCGCGGTTAACCGCCGTTAATCGCAGTTTAACCGACCGACTGTACACCTCTAGCAGGGACCCACGTTCAGAACGCTCCTCTCGCATTCGCTCGCTGCGCTGCGGTCCTACGGGGAGGGGTAGCTGTCGCCCCCGGACCCCCCCCCCCCAGACTATCTTGTAGACAAAACCATCCTACGGCGTAAATATGCCTGCCTAAGCATTGTTATTCATCAAGAAGGCACATCATATGTTCCATGCACTTTATCTTTTGCGAATATGTACCAAACTTCTATGAACAATCAACAAGCATTTGCAAAAGTGCATTGAAATCGGCAGTTTAGCTTGGCCCCGGACTTATTTTTCATTTATGTTTTAAAACGTTTTTCCCATACATTTTCAACAAACAGGTATTTAATATATTACAATGCACACATGCAACATTTATCTAAACCGTTTATTCATAATCAATCAATCAACGTTTCAGAAAACAGTGATGCATTCTGCGGATTAACTTGGCCAAGGACGGCAACGTATTTAGTGTATTTTTGTTTCATTGACCAATCAGGGACGACGCTCACGCTTCTTGGAGCACTTATTTCATTTCTGGCCCTATGACTTGTTTACAAATAACATTCAAACCCAGAGATAGTGATGGATCATACTGTTCGTCACCATATGTTAGTGCATATTTTGTATTTCCCATAATTTAATTTTTGGAATATAAAAAGTTGTTATTTCACTTCTAAATTGAGGCACGATCAATTTGAAACCATACATGTGTCCCATAAAAATGCAGATAAATAAATCAAAAGGTGAATATTTCACTTTAATACATGCTATTGCTTTTATGTAGTTTATCCTACAGGGAAGCGAAGCGCCATTTACTTTTTACAACTCCATTCAGCTGAACGTTCCTAAAACTATGCATACTGGGGGATAACCTCGGTCAAACTATTGAATGTGTTACTCATCAAAGTTACCATTGGGACACAGTCAATGTACACGTGTGCTCCTGTACCGTTTCATATTTAAAACCGGTTTTAGCTTTACCAGAGCGCGCCCGCTCGGTCATCGCCCAAAAAGGCGTTTTACTGGTTTTAAAAGGACAAATCTCGAGACGTTTCGCATACGTCATCACTACTCCACTGTTCCGCCGCCACTGATCGTTATTACACGATTTTCGACCGTATTACAATGGGGCAGTATACGGCATTGACGTGATTTCGGAAGAACAGCAGCTCACTTACAATGCAGACCAAAGAGACGGCTGTCCGATGGTATAAAACAATATGACAGAGACACGGAGACAAGGAGCGCAACGTAGAGCTCGGCAACAATCTGCAGCGAATGACATTTCGATGCGCTCAAAGGACATACACAAATGGTCTCCATAAAACTTCCCGTCACGCTCAATCATTGGTTGAGGTGGTTCAAACGACCTCTACTATCATAAACTGAGCGCATTGAGGGTATTCCAACCCGGGGGGGGGGGGGGTGTTGTCGAACCATGTCCGCCACGCTTTCTAAATTGAGACTCGGCGATTATCACAGCTCGTCACTATGCAGGCCGGCACACGGCCAGGGGGGGGGGGGGGGCGACCGGCCTTGGGTCTCCTGCGAGGGCGATCACACAGGATCGCACAGATGTCTGGCCAGGATCCTAGCGTTGCAACTTCACGAGTTCACTGACTAAATTATTGAACTGGAAGGCACGGCTCTCTGTTCCGTGGCTCGGTAGAGGTACAGCACAAGTTCAGCGCAGGTGTTGGTAAAGGTGTCGCGTGCGCAGCGTGTCGCCTCGGCAGCAGTGTTCAGTGGAAAGGGCACCCGCTGTGCCACCGCTGGCTACACAGTACACCGACAGTACTGCTAGCGGCGGGACGGGCGGTGTTCAGTAGAAAGGGCACCCGCTGTGCCACCGCTGGCTACACAGTACACCTACAGTACTGATAGCGGCGGGGCGGGCGGTGTTCAGTGGAAAGGGCACCCGCTGTGCCACCGCTGGCTACACAGTACACCTACAGTACTGATAGCGGCGGGGCGGGCGGTGTTCAGTGGAAAGGGCATCCGCTGTGCCACCGCTGGCTACACAGTACACCTACAGTACTGATAGCGGCGGGGCGGGCGGTGTTCAGTGGAAAGGGCACCCGCTGTGCCACCGCTGGCTACACAGTACACCTACAGTACTGATAAGTGCTGCTGCTGGCGGCGGGTGATCCATCAAGCCACCAGACATCAACCAGCCACATGCCACCCGGCCATAACACCGACACCAGCCAACAGGGGCGCAGCCAGGGGGGGGGGGGGACGGGGGGGGGACGTGCCCCTCCCATTGGGCCGAGGGCCCGGAGGGCCCCTCGGCCCATATGAAAACGGCGGAGCGGCCGAGGGGCCTAAAACAACCCGGCTTACCCCTCGCCCGGGTAGGGGGGGGGGGGGTGGATGCCAACACCATTTTTGTTTCACATACTCTGAAAACTTTGAATTTCTAATCCACATGACCCGTGGCCTATGACCTGTTTCTCAAGGTCATGTCAGGCGCAACTGGCGTCCCGCAGTATCGATGCTTGTAACTTGTGTAGTTTCCGAGTGTTTGTTGCTCAGTTGCATATGCACAGGTGTTTCCAGGTGACAGTTGTGGTTTCCACTGAGATTGTGACCTCGATTGACCTTTTCAGAGGTCAACTGAGGTCATTGACCTTCGATGACCTCAAATGACTTTTTTGGGATTTTGGCGGTTTCTGGGACATTTTGTGACGCTGATTTCAAATTTGGGATCCATTTTACATAACTATATGTTCCACTGGGGTCATGCGCTTCCACAGTTCAACCGAGGTCACTGACCTCAGATGACCTGACATGACCTTTTTGGAATTTGGCAGTTTGAGGACATTTTGTGACGCTGATTACGAATTTGGCACCCATTAAGCTCATGCTCTTATTATGATATGCTCATTCACGATTCTAGCTCGATAAAATTCAATTTATACGCATTTACAATTGTGATGACTTGTTGGTCATTGACATGACTTCAGAGGTCACTTAATGACCCAAGACATTAAAATCGGATATCAACGGCTTCCTCTCTTCCCGGGCGACCCTACCCGGGCGAGGGTTAAGAGGGTCCTTGTTCGGACTTAGGGGCCCCAGTCGGACCGAGGGAGCCCTTGGTCGGCCTGGGGATGCCTTCGGTCGGCCTAAGGGAGTTCCTAGCCGGCCCAAGAGGGCCCCAGACTACCTGAGGGCCCCTGGTCGTCTTGAGAGGGCCCTCGGTTGGCCTGTGGGGCCCGGTCGGCCTAAGGGGGACTCCGGACAGCCTAAGGCTCTTTTTTATAATAAATTTAGTCCGAATGTTTTGTATGGATGGATTTCCGAGGTCAGAACCCACGCTAAGCAGAGCTTGTTGCGCAGGCCCTGACCCCACCACCCAATCAAGCAATTTCTGTTGGACGGCAGAATTTAGAGACGAAAGTTGTACGCGCCCGACATACCTGGACACGGTCCGCCCCGCTCACCGACGTCACCTGACCTCGAGTGCGACCGCTGCCACCGGCCGCAGGCCATCCCAGTCAGGAGCAAATAGCGAGCGCCGAAGCGACTCGAACCCGGGCTGCCACTACCGGGATAGGTCAGAAGTCCAGCGCTCTCCCACTGAGCTACAGGGCGGAAAACCAAGAGCGTATTGCTCTTGGTTAAATGGTTAGCCTGATGGGCCCTCAGTCGGCCTGAGGGAGCCCATACTAGGCTTAACCCTCGCCCGGGTAGGGCAAAATCATTACGTGTTCGGGTAGGGGTTGGTACGACCCCCCCCCCCCCCTTAGCGTGTCGTCCCTAATTGAGCTAGAGCTTCGATTAAAAGACGAGCGTATTGCTTGTGACGAGAGGAAGCCGCTGATACTCGATTTTAAGGTATTGGGTCATTATGTGACCTCTGAGGTCATGTCAATGACCCAAAAGTCATCCAAATTGTAAATGCGTATAAATTGAATTGTATCGAGATAGAATCGTGAATGAGAATATCATAATGCTTAATGGGGACCAAATTTGAAATCAGCGTCACAACATGTCCTAAAAACCTGCCAAATTCCAAAAAGGTCATGGCAGGTCATCTGAGGTCAGTGACCTTGGTTGACTTGTGGAAGCGCATGACCCCAGTAGAACATATAATTAAGTAAAATGGATCTCAAATTTGAAATCAGCGTCACAAAATGTCCTAGAAACCGCCAGAAGCCCAAAAAAAGTAATCTGATGTCATCGGAGATCAATGGCATCGGTTGACCTCTGAAAAGGTTAATCGACGTCACAATCTCAGTGGAAATCACAACCGTCTCCTGGGAACACATGTACATATGTTCCTGAACAACAAACACTCGGAAACTGCACAAGTTACAAGCATCGATACTGCGGGACGCCAGTTGCGCCTGACATGACCTTGAGAAACAGGTCATAGGTCACGGGTCATGTGGGTTAGAAGTTCAAAATTTCAGAGTATGTGTCAAAGTGTTCAAACGTAGGGTACTGAAAGTTCCATCGCAATCGGTTGGAAACTACGCGAGTTATTCTCGAAAAATCGAGGGGGTGGGTGGCAAGTCCCACCCCACCCCACCCTTTTCTGGGAGGAAAATGCATGGGTTTCGGCAAACAAGTCCCAGAAACGACAATGAGACAGGTGTAATTTTTGTTTGAGCTCTCATTGGTACCATAATCTCACATATTAGCTCAGAGCTCATAACTGGAGTTGTTCCCAAAAAAAGATGGTGGGGCAAAAATTTTGCCTCAAAATAGTGGTTTCAATACTGGAGAATCACCTTTCCAAGTTAGTGGGTTCACAGCTGGCAAATCTTTATAACATTAAATACCTTTACATACAGCAAAATGTGATAGGCCAAACACAAAATGGGGGGGGGGGTGACCTACCAAGCGCATAGGGAACTCCCATGGATTAGCTCACAGAGCGATTACCTCCAAAAGAACCAGTTGACCTGAAGTTTGCGTGTAAAGCCTATGACGCCATCGAGCCAGCATGACGACCAACGACGGGGGACTCCGAGTAACCCCAAAACGACGGGTGACTCCGAGTAACCCCAAAACGACGGGTGATTCCGAGTAACCCCAAAACGACGGGTGACTCCGAGTAACCCCAAAACTAACCCCAAAACGACGGGTGACTCCGAGTAACCCCAAAACGACGGGTGACTCCGAGTAACCCCAAAACGACGGGTGACTCCGAGTAACCCCAAAACGACGGGTACTCCGAGTAACCCCAAAACTGCATTTAGTTTCCATAATTTGCTTTCTAATACAGTTTTGCCTATCTACTTCTGTAAATGGATCCTTGAAGCCAAAGAGTTTTGCCCCCTAGCAGTAAGTTTTGCCCACCTAGTCTTGCCCGAGTGGGCAAACTAGTTTTAGCTGCACGGTTTTAACCATGGTTTTAACCGGGCAAAACTGGCCAGTGGGCAAAACTATGCCAACCCTGACTTCTCATGGTGCCAAAGGTGTAGTCAGTTGCCGCAAATTATTTTATATCAGAATACGCACTTATC
>JAXIVJ010000123.1:388484-398236 GCA_036785665.1 Chirona hameri | reverse complement strand
CGATCGATCGAGTTCGAACCACTTGATTGTCCGACCTCGACGACATCCATTGAGGAGCCTGGCCCGTGTGATGTTCAGCAACTGCGTCTGTCGGCGAGCGCTGAGTATGTGCGGGGCGATCGATCGAGTTCGAACCACTTGATGTCGCGGACCTCTGCCGCCTGCTGGGGGTCTGCCTGGCAGAGTTCAGCAACTGCGTCTGTCGGACGGACTGGCTCTTCTGCCGCCTGCTGGGGGTCTGCTCTGGCAGAGTTCAACAACTGCGTCTGTCGGACGGACTGGCTCTTCTGCCGCCTGCTGGAGGTCTGCTCTGGCAGAGTTCAACAACTGCGTCTGTCGGACGGACTGGCTCTTCTGCCGCCTGCTGGAGGTCTGCTCTGGCAGAGTTCAACAACTGCGTCTGTCGGACGGACTGGCTCTTCTGCCGCCTGCTGGGGGTCTGCTCTGGCAGAGTTCAACAACTGCGTCTGTCGGACGGACTGGCTCTTCTGCCGCCTGCTGGGGGGTCTGCTCTGGCAGAGTTCAACAACTGCGTCTGTCGGACGGACTGGCTCTTCTGCCGCCTGCTGGGGGTCTGCTCTGGCAGAGTTCAACAACTGCGTCTGTCGGACGGACTGGCTCTTCTGCCGCCTGCTGGGGGTCTGCTCTGGCAGAGTTCAACAACTGCGTCTGTCGGACGGACTGGCTCTTCTGCCGCCTGCTGGGGGTCTGCTCTGGCAGAGTTCAACAACTGCGTCTGTCGGACGGACTGGCTCTTCTGCCGCCTGCTGGGGGTCTGCTCTGGCAGAGTTCAACAACTGCGTCTGTCGGACGGACTGGCTCTTCTGCCGCCTGCTGGGGTCTGCTCTGGCAGAGTTCAACAACTGCGTCTGTCGGACGGACTGGCTCTTCTGCCGCCTGCTGGAGGTCTGCTCTGGCAGAGTTCAACAACTGCGTCTGTCGGACGGACTGCTCTTCTGCCGCCTGCTGGAGGTCTGCTCTGGCAGAGTTCAACAACTGCGTCTGTCGGACGGACTGGCTCTTCTGCCGCCTGCTGGGCTCTGGCAGGTCTGGCGGACTGGCTCTGGGGGTCTGCTCTGGCAGAGTTCAGCAACTGCGTCTGTCGAACGGACTGGCTCTTCTGCCGCCTGCTGGAGGTCTGCTCTGGCAGAGTTCAACAACTGCGTCTGTCGGACGGACTGGCTCTTCTGCCGCCTGCTGGGGGTCTGCTCTGGCAGAGTTCAACAACTGCGTCTGTCGGACGGACTGGCTCTTCTGCCGCCTGCTGGGGTCTGCTCTGGCAGAGTTCAACAACTGCGTCTGTCGGACGGACTGGCTCTTCTGCCGCCTGCTGGAGGTCTGCTCTGGCAGAGTTCAACAACTGCGTCTGTCGGACGGACTGGCTCTTCTGCCGCCTGCTGGAGGTCTGCTCTGGCAGAGTTCAACAACTGCGTCTGTCGGACGGACTGGCTCTTCTGCCGCCTGCTGGAGGTCTGCTCTGGCAGAGTTCAACAACTGCGTCTGTCGGACGGACTGGCTCTTCTGCCGCCTGCTGGGGGTCTGCTCTGGCAGAGTTCAACAACTGCGTCTGTCGGACGGACTGGCTCTTCTGCCGCCTGCTGGGGGTCTGCTCTGGCAGAGTTCAACAACTGCGTCTGTCGGACGGACTGGCTCTTCTGCCGCCTGCTGGGGGTCTGCTCTGGCAGGCTGCCATGAGCTATGTAGTGACAGGTGCGGGTCGTCTCACGGTTCTGCTGTCCGGCGCTGCTGGCGGAGTCGGAGGTACTATCGCGGGTAGCCATTGATTCTGAATGGGACGATACAGAGGTCAAACACCTTATGACAATTCCGCCGTTTTCTCTCCAGAAATAAATATAGGGCGGCGGGACTATTAATATTATTAGCATTTAATACAGTGTGCGCAATCACCCGTTTCTTATTACTTATTTTCCTTGACTGATTGTATTTCCTACTTATTCCCTTTGCCCTCTTCTGCTGCCTGATGGACTCCATTTTTTTTTGCTATCATTTTGTTTATTTCTTGCACTCTGTCGACTCACTGATCTTCGTTTGTATTCCTTTCTCGATGTTTCGTGATCCCTCATGCCTTTCCCACACCAAGCTTTGTATTGAAAACGCATGGGGCCTGCCACATGATTGATGGCGACACTGCTGTCGGTTGCTACAACAACCCAGCCGCTTTGTGTCGCTTCCCATCATGGAAAGGAGCCTCCCGCTTGTCGATTCTTCTTCAGCTTGTCATTGGTCTACCCACTCGAACCTAATCATGGGGAGTGCCGCTGTCCCATATGTGACCCCGCAGCTTATAAATCTAACTCCCAGAAGACACATCTTCCGATATCCCAGCGCCCCACGCTTCGGCAACAGATGACTGGTGCGCGCCCCTGTGGAAATACTGCATGTCTGCCTCCTTTATACATGGTATGGGATGCCACACGAACATGTCACAAGAAACCGCTACAAAAAAGCTGAGCTGACAGCGTGTTGTGTAATGAGTATTGACTGGGTGATGACTGCTGTCACTGCTGTCACTGCTGTCACTGCTGTCACTGCTGTCACTGCTGTCACTGCTGCCACTGCTGCCACTGCTGTCACTGCTGTCACTGCTGTCACTGCTGCCACTGCTGTCACTGCTGTCACTGCTGTCACTGCTGTCACTGCTGTCACTGATGTCACTGATGCCACTGCTGCCACTGATGTCACTGCTGTCACTGCTGTCACTGCTGTCACTGCTGTCACCGCTGTCACTGCTGTCACCGCTGTCACTGATGTCACTGATGTCACTGTTGTCACTGCTGTCACTACTGTCACTGCTGGTACTGCTGTCACTGCTGTCACTGATGTCACTGATGTCACTGCTGTCACTGATGTCACTGATGTCACTGCTGTCACTGATGTCACTGCTGTCTGATGTCACTGCTGTCTGATGTCACTGCTGCGTGTTGTTCACTGACTGCTGACTGCTGACTGCTGACTGCTGACTGCTGACTGCTGACTGCTGACTGCTGACTGCTGTCACTGCTGTCACTGATGGCACTGCTGGCACTGCTGGCACTGCTGGCACTGCTGAGTGTTGTTCACTGACTGCTGACTGATGTCACCGCTGTCACTGCTGTCACTGATGTCACTGATGTATGTCAATGATGCCAATGATGCCAATGATGCCAATGATGCCAATGGTGTCACTGATGTCACTGATGTCACCGATGTCACTGATGTCACTGATGTCACTGATGTCACTGTTATCACTGATGTCACTGCTGTCACTGATGTCACTGCTGAGTGTTGTTCACTGACTGATGTCACTGATGTCACTGATGTCACTGCTGTCACTGATGTCACTGCTGTCACTGCTGTCACTGCTGCCACTACTGCCACTACTGCCACTACTGTCACTGCTGGTACTGCTGGCACTGCTGGCACTGCTGGCACTGCTGGCACTGCTGAGTGTTGTTCACTGACTGCTGACTTCTGCCACCGCTGTCACTGCTGTCACTGCTGTCACTGATGTCACTGCTGTATGTCGCTGCTGTCACTGCTGGCACTGATGCCACTGATGTCACTGATGTAACTGATGTCATGTCATTGGTGACATGTCACTGATATCACTGATGTCACTGATGTCACTGCTGTCACTGATGTGACTGATGTTACTGTCTGTCACTGCTGTCACTGATGTCACTGCTGTCACTGCTGTCACTGATGTCACTTATGCCACTGGTGTCACTGCGGTCACTGCTGTCACTGCTGACACCATGCTGACTCTGCTGTCACTGCTGCCACTGATGCCACTGATGTCACTGTCACTGCTGACACTGCTGACACCAGCCTGACACTGATGTCACTGCTGTCACTGATGTCACTGCTGTCACTGCTGACACTGCTGAGTGTTGTTCACCGACTGCTGCCTGATGTCACTGCTGTCACTGCTGTCACTGCTGTCACTGATGTCACTGATGTCACTGTCACTTGTCACTGATGTCACTGATGTCACTGATGCCACTGCTGTCACTGCTGTCACTGCTGTCACTGCTGTCACTGCTGGCCCTGCTGGCCCTGCTGGCACTGCTGTCACTGTTGTCTGTCACTGCTGTGTCACTGCTGACACTGCTGACACTGCTCGTACTGCTGTCTGTCACTGATGTCTGTCACTGCTGTCTGGCACTGCTGTCTGTCACTGCTGTCTGGCACTGATGTCTGTCACTGATGTATGTCACTGCTGTATGTCACTGCTGTATGTCACTGCTGTATGTCACTGCTGTCTGTCACTGCTGTCACTGCTGAGTGTTGTTCTCTGACTGCTGAGTGTTGTTCTCTGACTGCTGAGTGTTGTTCTCTGACTGCTGAGTGTTGTTCTCTGACTGCTGAGTGTTGTTCTGACTGCTGAGTGTTGTTCACTGACTGCTGAGTGTTGTTCACTGACTGCTGAGTGTTGTTCACTGACTGCTGAGTGTTGTTCACTGACTGCTGAGTGTTGTTCACTGACTGCTGAGTGTTGTTCACTGACTGCTGAGTGTTGTTCACTGACTGCTGAGTGTTGTTCACTGACTGCTGAGTGTTGTTCACTGACTGCTGAGTGTTGTTCACTGACTGCTGAGTGTTGTTCACTGACTGCTGAGTGTTGTTCACTGACTGCTGAGTGTTGTTCACTGACTGCTGAGTGTTGTTCTCTGACTGCTGAGTGTTGTTCTCTGACTGCTGAGTGTTGTTCTCTGACTGCTGAGTGTTGTTTTCTGACTGCTGAGTGTTAACTACCGGCTGCTGACCGTGTCCTGTCTGTCTGTCTGTCTGTCTGTCTGTCTGTCTGTCTGTCTGTCTGTCTGTCTGTCTGTCTGTCTGTCTGTCTGTCTGTCCTGTCTGTCCTGTCTGTCCTGCCTGTCCTGTCTGTCCTGTCTGTCTGTCTGTCTGTCTGTCTGTCTGTCTGTCTGTCTGTCTGTCTGTCTGTCTGTCTGTCTGTCTGTCTGTCTGTCTGTCTGTCCTGTCCTGTCTGTCTGTCTGTCTGTCTGTCTGTCTGTCTGTCTGTCTGTCTGTCTGTCTGTCTGTCTGTCTGTCTGTCTGTCTGTCTGTCTGTCTGTCTGTCTGTCTGTCTGTCTGTCTGTCTGTCTGTCTGTCTGTCTGTCTGTCTGTCTGTCTGTCTGTCTGTCTGTCTGTCTGTCTGTCTGTCTGTCTGTCTGTCTCTGTCTCTGTGTCTCTGTGTCTGTCTGTCTCTGTGTCTCTGTGTCTCTGTGTCTCTGTGTCTCTGTGTCTCTGTGTCTCTGTGTCTCTGTGTCTCTGTGTCTCTGTGTCTCTGTGTCTCTGTGTCTCTGTGTCTCTGTGTCTCTGTGTCTCTGTGTCTCTGTGTCTCTGTGTCTCTGTGTCTCTGTGTCTCTGTGTCTCTGTGTCTCTGTGTCTCTGTGTCTCTGTGTCTCTGTGTCTCTGTGTCTCTGTGTCTCTGTGTCTCTGTGTCTCTGTGTCTCTGTGTCTCTGTGTCTCTGTGTCTCTGTGTCTCTGTGTCTCTGTGTCTCTGTGTCTCTGTGTCTCTGTGTCTCTGTGTCTCTGTGTCTCTGTGTCTCTGTGTCTCTGTGTCTCTGTGTCTCTGTGTCTCTGTGTCTCTGTGTCTCTGTGTCTCTGTGTCTCTGTGTCTCTGTGTCTCTGTGTCTCTGTGTCTCTGTGTCTCTGTGTCTCTGTGTCTCTGTGTCTCTGTGTCTCTGTGTCTCTGTGTCTCTGTGTCTCTGTGTCTCTGTGTCTCTGTGTCTCTGTGTCTCTGTGTCTCTGTGTCTCTGTGTCTCTGTGTCCTCTGTGTCTCTGTGTCTCTGTGTCTCTGTGTCTCTGTGTCTCTGTGTCTCTGTGTCTCTGTGTCTCTGTGTCTCTGTGTCTCTGTGTCTCTGTGTCTCTGTGTCTCTGTGTCTCTGTGTCTCTGTGTCTCTGTGTCTCTGTGTCTCTGTGTCTCTGTGTCTCTGTGTCTCTGTGTCTCTGTGTCTCTGTGTCTCTGTGTCTCTGTGTCTCTGTGTCTCTGTGTCTCTGTGTCTCTGTGTCTCTGTGTCTCTGTGTCTCTGTGTCTCTGTGTCTCTGTGTCTCTGTGTCTCTGTGTCTCTGTGTCTCTGTGTCTCTGTGTCTCTGTGTCTCTGTGTCTCTGTGTCTCTGTGTCTCTGTGTCTCTGTGTCTCTGTGTCTCTGTGTCTCTGTGTCTCTGTGTCTCTGTGTCTCTGTGTCTCTGTGTCTCTGTGTCTCTGTGTCTCTGTGTCTCTGTGTCTCTGTGTCTCTGTGTCTCTGTGTCTCTGTGTCTCTGTGTCTCTGTGTCTCTGTGTCTCTGTGTCTCTGTGTCTCTGTGTCTCTGTGTCTCTGTGTCTCTGTGTCTCTGTGTCTCTGTGTCTCTGTGTCTCTGTGTCTCTGTGTCTCTGTGTCTCTGTGTCTCTGTGTCTCTGTGTCTCTGTGTCTCTGTGTCTCTGTGTCTCTGTGTCTCTGTGTCTCTGTGTCTCTGTGTCTCTGTGTCTCTGTGTCTCTGTGTCTCTGTGTCTCTGTGTCTCTGTGTCTCTGTGTCTCTGTGTCTCTGTGTCTCTGTGTCTCTGTGTCTCTGTGTCTCTGTGTCTCTGTGTCTCTGTGTCTCTGTGTCTCTGTGTCTCTGTGTCTCTGTGTCTCTGTGTCTCTGTGTCTCTGTGTCTCTGTGTCTCTGTGTCTCTGTGTCTCTGTGTCTCTGTGTCTCTGTGTCTCTGTGTCTCTGTGTCTCTGTGTCTCTGTGTCTCTGTGTCTCTGTGTCTCTGTGTCTCTGTGTCTCTGTGTCTCTGTGTCTCTGTGTCTCTGTGTCTCTGTGTCTCTGTGTCTCTGTGTCTCTGTGTCTCTGTGTCTCTGTGTCTCTGTGTCTCTGTGTCTCTGTGTCTCTGTGTCTCTGTGTCTCTGTGTCTCTGTGTCTCTGTGTCTCTGTGTCTCTGTGTCTCTGTGTCTCTGTGTCTCTGTGTCTCTGTGTCTCTGTGTCTCTGTGTCTCTGTGTCTCTGTGTCTCTGTGTCTCTGTGTCTCTGTGTCTCTGTGTCTCTGTGTCTCTGTGTCTCTGTGTCTCTGTGTCTCTGTGTCTCTGTGTCTCTGTGTCTCTGTGTCTCTGTGTCTCTGTGTCTCTGTGTCTCTGTGTCTCTGTGTCTCTGTGTCTCTGTGTCTCTGTGTCTCTGTGTCTCTGTGTCTCTGTGTCTCTGTGTCTCTGTGTCTCTGTGTCTCTGTGTCTCTGTGTCTCTGTGTCTCTGTGTCTCTGTGTCTCTGTGTCTCTGTGTCTCTGTGTCTCTGTGTCTCTGTGTCTCTGTGTCTCTGTGTCTCTGTGTCTCTGTGTCTCTGTGTCTCTGTGTCTCTGTGTCTCTGTGTCTCTGTGTCTCTGTGTCTCTGTGTCTCTGTGTCTCTGTGTCTCTGTGTCTCTGTGTCTCTGTGTCTCTGTGTCTCTGTGTCTCTGTGTCTCTGTGTCTCTGTGTCTCTGTGTCTCTGTGTCTCTGTGTCTCTGTGTCTCTGTGTCTCTGTGTCTCTGTGTCTCTGTGTCTCTGTGTCTCTGTGTCTCTGTGTCTCTGTGTCTCTGTGTCTCTGTGTCTCTGTGTCTCTGTGTCTCTGTGTCTCTGTGTCTCTGTGTCTCTGTGTCTCTGTGTCTCTGTGTCTCTGTGTCTCTGTGTCTCTGTGTCTCTGTGTCTCTGTGTCTCTGTGTCTCTGTGTCTCTGTGTCTCTGTGTCTCTGTGTCTCTGTGTCTCTGTGTCTCTCTGTCTCTGTGTCTCTGTGTCTCTCTGTCTCTCTGTCTCTCTGTCTCTCTGTCTCTCTGTCTCTCTGTCTCTCTGTCTCTCTGTCTCTCTGTCTCTCTGTGTCTCTGTCGTCTCTGTCTGTTCTCTGTCTCTGTCTCTCTGTCTCTCTGTCTGTCTCTGTCTGTCTCTGTCTCTCTGTCTGTCTCTGTCTGTCTCTGTCTGTCTCTGTCTGTCTCTGTCTGTCTCTGTCTGTCTCTGTCTGTCTCTGTCTGTCTCTGTCTGTCTCTGTCTGTCTCTGTCTGTCTCTGTCTGTCTCTGTCTGTCTCTGTCTGTCTCTGTCTGTCTCTGTCTGTCTCTGTCTGTCTCTGTCTGTCTCTGTCTGTCTCTGTCTGTCTCTGTCTGTCTCTGTCTGTCTCTGTCTGTCTCTGTCTGTCTCTGTCTGTCTCTGTCTGTCTCTGTCTGTCTCTGTCTGTCTCTGTCTGTCTCTGTCTGTCTCTGTCTGTCTCTGTCTGTCTCTGTCTGTCTCTGTCTGTCTCTGTCTGTCTCTGTCTGTCTCTGTCTGTCTCTGTCTGTCTCTGTCTGTCTCTGTCTGTCTCTGTCTGTCTCTGTCTGTCTCTGTCTGTCTCTGTCTGTCTCTGTCTGTCTCTGTCTGTCTCTGTCTGTCTCTGTCTGTCTCTGTCTGTCTCTGTCTGTCTCTGTCTGTCTCTGTCTGTCTCTGTCTGTCTCTGTCTGTCTCTGTCTGTCTCTGTCTGTCTCTGTCTGTCTCTGTCTGTCTCTGTCTGTCTCTGTCTGTCTCTGTCTGTCTCTGTCTGTCTCTGTCTGTCTCTGTCTGTCTCTGTCTGTCTCTGTCTGTCTCTGTCTGTCTCTGTCTGTCTCTGTCTGTCTCTGTCTGTCTCTGTCTGTCTCTGTCTGTCTCTGTCTGTCTCTGTCTGTCTCTGTCTGTCTCTGTCTGTCTCTGTCTGTCTCTGTCTGTCTCTGTCTGTCTCTGTCTGTCTCTGTCTGTCTCTGTCTGTCTCTCTGTCTGTCTCTGTCTGTCTCTGTCTGTCTCTGTCTGTCTCTGTCTGTGTCTCTGTCTGTCTCTGTCTGTGTCTCTGTCTGTGTCTCTGTCTGTGTCTCTGTCTGTGTCTCTGTCTGTGTCTCTGTCTGTGTCTCTGTCTGTGTCTCTGTCTGTGTCTCTGTCTGTGTCTCTGTCTGTGTCTCTGTCTGTGTCTCTGTCTGTGTCTCTGTCTGTGTCTCTGTCTGTGTCTCTGTCTGTGTCTCTGTCTGTGTCTCTGTCTGTGTCTCTGTCTGTGTCTCTGTCTGTGTCTCTGTCTGTGTCTCTGTCTGTGTCTCTGTCTGTGTCTCTGTCTGTGTCTCTGTCTGTGTCTCTGTCTGTGTCTCTGTCTGTGTCTCTGTCTGTGTCTCTGTCTGTGTCTCTGTCTGTGTCTCTGTCTGTGTCTCTGTCTGTGTCTCTGTCTGTGTCTCTGTCTGTGTCTCTGTCTGTGTCTCTGTCTGTGTCTCTGTCTGTGTCTCTGTCTGTGTCTCTGTCTGTGTCTCTGTCTGTGTCTCTGTCTGTGTCTCTGTCTGTGTCTCTGTCTGTGTCTCTGTCTGTGTCTCTGTCTGTGTCTCTGTCTGTGTCTCTGTCTGTGTCTCTGTCTGTGTCTCTGTCTGTGTCTCTGTCTGTGTCTCTGTCTGTGTCTCTGTCTGTGTCTCTGTCTGTGTCTCTGTCTGTGTCTCTGTCTGTGTCTCTGTCTGTGTCTCTGTCTGTGTCTCTGTCTGTGTCTCTGTCTGTGTCTCTGTCTGTGTCTCTGTCTGTGTCTCTGTCTGTGTCTCTGTCTGTGTCTCTGTCTGTGTCTCTGTCTGTGTCTCTGTCTGTGTCTCTGTCTGTGTCTCTGTCTGTGTCTCTGTCTGTGTCTCTGTCTGTGTCTCTGTCTGTGTCTCTGTCTGTGTCTCTGTCTGTGTCTCTGTCTGTGTCTCTGTCTGTGTCTCTGTCTGTGTCTCTGTCTGTGTCTCTGTCTGTGTCTCTGTCTGTGTCTCTGTCTGTGTCTCTGTCTGTGTCTCTGTCTGTGTCTCTGTCTGTGTCTCTGT
>JAXIVJ010000123.1:215984-383484 GCA_036785665.1 Chirona hameri | reverse complement strand
ACACTGGACAGGTCAGGAAGCAGGAACAAATATTACCCTCGTACGTCAGCGAAACTCAAGCGAAACTGGCCCTGGAGACTCGTTTAATGTCACACTTGCGAGCTAGACGTTTTATAATTAGTTGTTTGCGGAATACTTAAACGAGCGTTGACATTAGGGGTCGGAGCCTATGTCAACATGAGCTTCTCGCTTTTGTTATTCATTACACAAATAAAGTTTGAAGCTCTGAACGAGCGTTACTTGTGCTAATAGGCAAACCGCTAACTGTAGCATAGCCAGCTGTTTGCTCAGTGACATTGAAAGCCCGTCCGGTGTCACAATATATAATTTGTTCTTGCGCTTGTTGCTGATACACACTGCAGGATGTATGATATTATTAAGACATGCGGAGACATAAACTGTGGAATTAAATGAAGGCGTGCGACTACACAATATCATCTGGTAAACATAAACATCGTTAATGCCAGCAACTTAACCCTAAGTACGTCATGCAATCAAAAATGTCGATCAAAAATGTCATGTCGCCACCATTTTCCAAACGTCAACTTTCGACTCAACCATCCCAGAGGAAACTGATCTAAAACTCCGAACCTCACGTCCGTCCGTCTAGCTATGGTACATCACCCCGAGGGCGTTCCGGACATGGACGGGGCATTCTCAGGGTTGTTGTGAAGGTCAAGTCAAGGTCATGACCAGTGCCGTGTTTACCCCAAATTTGACGTCTCGCTTGGACAACCGCCAGCGCCGGCGGGAACCGGCGTGTGGCGTTGGGCGGTGGGCGGCGGGCGGCGGGCGGAGGGAGCTGCATGTGATGCGCTCTCCACCGCGGTGCCTAAGGCTATTCCGAGCTGAGAAGTGACCTTGACCCGACCTCTACGGGCTGGCCGGCCGCCGCCGTCGCCGCGGGCGGGACTTGTTGCTGGCTAGAACGGGGTTCGGGGTCTGGAGGCATGGCTGTCTGGGCTTGGATCGATCGATGGGGGGGGGGGTCAGGTGCTCTAGGGGGGGGGGGGGGGGCAGGGCGGGGACGGGCGGGGGGACAGGCTGCTCATAGGCTGCTCATGGGCGACAAGCAACGGTGGAAATATCTGTAAGGTAGTTGGAGGGAAGGTCAGGAGGGAAGTATCGTGGACCTATGTGGTACAAATCGGTTCCGGTGGAAACGCGCGCAATGTCAGTCGCAGGTTTTCATCGCGCTCTCAAACGACTTTTACTGGATACGGGTGACTGAGCGATCCTGGTTACCATCACATTGTCATTGTTTATGTCGTTTTTATCATGCTCATTTTAACCTGTGTATATGTCTATTGTCGGCATGTGTCCCTACAATGTATTTTATAATCTAACGGTATTAATGGTGAAAAGGTGGTGGGAGGGTGGGTAGAAGGGAGAGTATCGGAGGGTGGGTAGAGGGGAGAGTATCGGAGGGTGGGTAGAGGGGAGAGTATCGGAAGGTTGGTAGATAGAGGGGAGAGTATCGGATGTTGGGTAGATGAGAGTATCGGAGGGTGGGTAGAGGGGAGATTATCGGATGGTGGGTAGAGGGGAGAGTATCGGAGGATGGGTAGAGGGGAGAGTATCGGAAGGTTGGTAGAGGAGAGTATCGGAAGGTTGGTAGGGTAGAGTATCGGAAGGTTGGTAGAGGGGAGAGTATCGGAAGGTTGGTAGGGGAGAGTATCGGAAGGTTGGTAGAGGGGAGAGTATCGGAAGGTTGGTAGAGGAGAGTATCGGAAGGTTGGTAGGGGAGAGTATCGGAGGGTGGGTGGAGGGGAGAGTATCGGAAGGTTGGTAGGGGAGAGTATCGGAAGGTTGGTAGAGGGGAGAGTATCGGAAGGTTGGTAGAGGGGAGAGTATCGGAAGGTTGGTAGAGGAGAGTATCGGAAGGTTGGTAGGGGAGAGTATCGGAGGGTGGGTGGAGGGGAGAGTATCGGAAGGTTGGTAGAGGAGAGAGTATCGGAAGGTTGGTAGAGGAGTATCGGAAGGTTGGTAGGGGAGAGTATCGGAGGGTGGGTGGAGGGGAGAGGTGTCATTGGAGGTGTCACAAGGTCACAAGGGGGGTAGGGGGTGCTCATGGGCGAAGAAATGATGGCAGCTTGTAACTGTCCTGGGGGAGAGGAAGTGGTTGTTGGGTTATGCTGATAAATTGAGGGGCTTGGAGGCACATGATTGTTGTGTGTGTGTGTGTGGGGGGGGGGGGGGCATATATATGGTGTAGTGGCAGTGAAGGGATGGAGGGTCAAGGGGCCGAATCTGGAAGAGGTTGGAGCGTGTTAACAAGTTCAACCATGATTGCACCTTTAGATAGTTTTCTGAAAGTGCGTTTTTGGAGACTCGAAATTATTGCCTTCCTGGTTTGATTGGACATTCCAACTCTGAAAAATGTCTTAAACACGCTAGGTCGCATTCATATTCTACATACCGAAGTCTAATCGCTGATCGACTCTTAGCCAATAAGATTTCATGATAGTTTTGGAGTGGAAGTAGAGTTAATTTTTCGTCCTGCCGGTATGCAGCCGGCTACAGGTAACTTCTCGAAAGTTTGCTTTTCTAATGGCGCTGAACTTTCAGTTATCGGTCCACAACTGAGAGGCATGCGAGTTGTTTGCGTGGAAAAGAGCAAACACAGACTCGTCAAGTACGTTGAACTTAGTTCGTTTCGTTCGATTTTCTTCAATAACACCCAGGGGCGCAGCCAGGATTTTGCGACTAGGGGGCTAACCGAAGTGGGCCCATTAGCATTGGCTGATGCCCCACCAAAAACAAATACAATGAATTTGTTTGTAATTTTCATTACACAAATTTAATTGTTTTTTTCACTGTTTTTTTTGTTGTATTGTAGGTAATTCAAAATTGGTAATTTTCATCCATCCCTAATATGGCCCCATGTTAACCCTCGCCCTACGGGGAGGGGGCGGCCCCCCCCCCCCCCGAGGTTTTTCTTGAATAACTTTTTACATATGCTGCGCATTTTGCTGACATTTTCGGTAGCTGAGTACAACAATTATACGTATGCTGTAATTTTTTTTATTGAAATTGGTTAAGTGGTTTGGGAGATAATCATGTTTTGATGACAGTCATTTTGGTGGAAAAACGATAAATATTTACAAATGGTAGAAAACAGAGTTTTAAAGGAAATTGCAAACGCAATTAACCAAAGATATAAAATGTCATTCTCTTTAAAATGGCAATCTCGGATTTTCACAATTTTGCGTTTTTGACACCTAAAATAAAATAAGTGGGAAAAATCTCCACAAAATCAAAATTTTCAAAGATGTTAAAAAACTGAATATATGTGAGAGAACTGAGTATGGACAATACCCATACCAAATTTCAAAGCAATATCTTCATTTTTGACTGAGTGATGGCTCCCTAAGTGTAAGAAACTCATGACGTAATTTTTTAATAACTTTTTTTTTAACTTTTTTCGACAAGATACGAACAAATAATTTCCTTTTCTGTATTTCTGAGCCTCGCCCGTAGGGCGAGGGTTAAAGTACATGTGTACTTGGATTTGTCCCTAGTAATTTTATTTGGTCTGTGGGCAGTGGCGACGTATTGCCGCTTTGTCCCCCCCCCCCCCCCCCCACTGGATCCGCTAGTGATGTCGTGGGTCGTTTCTACGACTTTGATGGGCCCTTTCCAGATGTGAGATGGGCCCTTTCTGGTCTGCATGTGAGCCATCATTGACCATGCCATGTCTTAGTTCAAGGGTAAGATGAGCCCTAACCAGCCATGATGAGCCTCCCTGGGCCGAATTTACCGAAACGGTCCTTCTCCAGCTCAAGGATGGGTCCTTCCCAGTCATTTCCAGACCTTTTTTTCTTTCAGGGCCAAATTATATGGGCCTTCTCTGGACCCGAGATGGGCCCTTACCTGGCCAAGAGCAGTCATGGGTCTTTTCCGGAACTGAGATGCTCACTTTCGAAGCCTAAAATGGACCCTCGCCAGACCTGAGACGGGCCTTTTCTGAGTTTACGATGGGCCCTTTCAAAACCTGAGATGGGCCCATTCTGAGCTTAATACGGGCCCATTCACAGCCTAAGATGGGCCCTTTCCAGACCTGAGATGGGCCCTTTCTGAGCCTAAGATGGGCGCTTCTCCGGATCTGAGATGGGCCCTTTCCGGGTTCTAAGAGCAGAGATGGGCCTTTTCCGGACCTGAGATGAAGGCACTGTCAAAGCCTACAATTGGCCCTTTTCAGACCTGAGACGGGCCCTTTCTGAATTCACGATGGACCCTTTCAAAACCTGAGACCGGCCCCATTCTGAGCCTAAGATGGGCCCTTTCCAGGCCTGATATGGGCCCTTTGTGAGTTCACGATGGTCCCTTTCAAAACCTGAGATGGGCCACTTCAGAGCCTAAAATGGGCCCATTCTGAGCCTAAGATGGGCCCTTTCCAACCCTGAGATGGGCCTTTTCAGAGTTCACGATGGGCCCTTTCAAAATCTGAGATGGGCCCATTCTGAGCCTAAGATGGGCCCATTCAGAGCCTAAGATGGGCCCTTTCCAGGCATGATATGGGCTCATTCTGAGCCTAAGATGGACCCATTCAGAGCCTAAGATGGGCCCTTTCCAGGCATGATATGGGCCCTTTCTGAGCGCAAGATGGGCGCTCTCCGGACTTAGATGGGCCCTTCCCGGTCCTCAGAGCTGAGATGGGCCTTTTCTGTACCTGAGGTGCTCGCTTTCTGAGGCTAAATTTGGTTTTATCAGGCCTGAAATGGGCCGTTTCTGAGTCCACTATGGGCCCCTTTCAGACCCGAGATGGCCCCTCTGAGCCGCGACGGGGGGCTTTAGCTCCCATAGCCCCCCCCCCCTACTCTAGCCCCCTAGCCCCCCTGGCTGCGCCCCTGATAGCACCCGTCATTATGGTTGCATTGTGCTTGGAATTGTGCATGATAAATGCCTATTATAAATGCCGTTTGCTGTAGCTTTCAGTCATACGATGCTGCTGGAGCGAGTTATTACATTCTGTTATTTATGTATTAATGAATTCGCGTGGTTATGTAGTCATTATGAATTACCGGGGTAAATAAAGTGACTAGGAAATAGGAGTCTCCTCAGAGTTGAGTCACTACAAAGAAATCCAACAAATTGCACCGACCAGCCTTGGACAGAAGGCTGTATCTAAGCGTTCTCTGAAGCTTGTCTGGCCGGTCATTGTGGTGGGGACTGGTGGTATTGTCTGGTATTGACATGTGTCGGCCTCAGTGTGGGCAGAAGGCTGTATTGTAAGCGTTCTCTGAAGCTTGTCTGGCCGGTCATTGTGGTGAGGACTGGTGGTATTGTCTGGTATTGACATGTGTCGGCCTCAGTGTGGGCAGAAGGCTGTATTGTAAGCGTTCTCTGAAGCTTGTCTGGCCGGTCATTGTGGTGAGGACTGGTGGTATTGTCTGGTATTGACATGTGTCGGCCTCAGTGTGGGCAGAAGGCTGTATTGTAAGCGTTCTCTGAAGCTTGTCTGGCCGGTCATTGTGGTGAGGACTGGTGGTATTGTCTGGTATTGACATGTGTCGGCCTCAGTGTGGGCAGAAGGCTGTATTGTAAGCGTTCTCTGAAGCTCGTCTGGCCGGTCATTGTGGTGGGGACTGGTGGTATTGTCTGGTATTGACATGTGTCGGCCTCAGTGTGGGCAGAAGGCTGTATTGTAAGCGTTCTCTGAAGCTCGTCTGGCCGGTCATTGTGGTGAGGACTGGTGGTATTGTCTGGTATTGACATGTGTCGGCCTCAGTGTGGGCAGAAGGCTGTATTGTAAGCGTTCTCTGAAGCTTGTCTGGCCGGTCATTGTGGTGAGAACTGGTGGTATTGTCTGGTATTGACATGTGTCGGCCTCAGTGTGGGCAGAAGGCTGTATTGTAAGCGTTCTCTGAAGCTCGTCTGGCCGGTCATTGTGGTGAGGACTGGTGGTATTGTCTGGTATTGACATGTGTCGGCCTCAGTGTGGGCAGAAGGCTGTATTGTAAGCGTTCTCTGAAGCTCGTCTGGCCGGTCATTGTGGTGGGGACTGGTGGTATTGTCTGGTATTGACATGTGTCGGCCTCAGTGTGGGCAGAAGGCTGTATTGTAAGCGTTTTCTGAAGCTTGTCTGGCCGGTCATTGTGGTGGGGACTGGTGGTATTGTCTGGTATTGACATGTGTCGGCCTCAGTGTGGGCAGAAGGCTGTATTGTAAGCGTTCTCTGAAGCTTGTCTGGCCGGTCATTGTGGTGAGGACTGGTGGTATTGTCTGGTATTGACATGTGTCGGCCTCAGTGTGGGCAGAAGGCTGTATTGTAAGCGTTCTCTGAAGCTCGTCTGGCCGGTCATTGTGGTGAGGACTGGTGGTATTGTCTGGTATTGACATGTGTCGGCCTCAGTGTGGGCGGCGGTTGCCACATACCACGACCCAGTCGACCCCAGATCGATTCAGAGCTGGTCACGGGCTGCCCCGTTCTGTATCCCAACCCGCACTCGGGCTGATCCAAAGCAGTCAAAGGCACTGTTGGCCCTCAAAACGGCGGACTGAACGGCTGCTGTATGTTTACACATTTTTCGGATTTAAAAGAAAATGTTAAACTTTTACTATGAAGAGTTTGTTTTAAATCGGCTATTAATGCATGCGGAAGCAGAATTTCATGTTTTTTCTTTCTTCATTTTGTGAGACTTTTGGATTTGGCCTCCCAAGCCAACTGTTTTGCCGTTCTGGCTCCGCCCTTTAACCCGGGCTGCCCTGTGTTGATCGTTAGCGAGCGAGTCAGCGGCTGTATCCGCCCTTTAACCCGGGCTGCCCTGTGTTGATCGTTAGCGAGCGAGTCAACGGCTGTATCCGCCCTTTAACCCGGACTGCCCTGTGTTGATCTTTAGCGAGCGAGTCAGCGGCTGTATCCGCCCTTTAACCCGGGCTGCCCTGTGTTGATCGTTAGCGAGCGAGTCAACGGCTGTATCCGCCCTTTAACCCGGGCTGTCCTGTGTTGATCTTTAGCGAGCGAGTCAGCGGCTGTATCCGCCCTTTAACCCGGACTGCCCTGTGTTGATCGTTAGCGAGCGAGTCAGCGGCTGTATCCGCCCTTTAACCCGGGCTGCCCTGTGTTGATCGTTAGCGAGCGAGTCAACGGCTGTATCCGCCCTTTAACCCGGACTGCCCTGTGTTGATCTTTAGCGAGCGAGTCAGCGGCTGTATCCGCCCTTTAACCCGGGCTGCCCTGTGTTGATCGTTAGCGAGCGAGTCAACGGCTGTATCCGCCCTTTAACCCGGGCTGTCCTGTGTTGATCTTTAGCGAGCGAGTCAGCGGCTGTATCCGCCCTTTAACCCGGACTGCCCTGTGTTGATCGTTAGCGAGCGAGTCAGCGGCTGTATCCGCCCTTTAACCCGGGCTGCCCTGTGTTGATCGTTAGCGAGCGAGTCAACGGCTGTATCCGCCCTTTAACCCGGACTGCCCTGTGTTGATCTTTAGCGAGCGAGTCAGCGGCTGTATCCGCCCTTTAACCCGGGCTGCCCTGTGTTGATCGTTAGCGAGCGAGTCAACGGCTGTATCCGCCCTTTAACCCGGACTGCCCTGTGTTGATCTTTAGCGAGCGAGTCAGCGGCTGTATCCGCCCTTTAACCCGGGCTGCCCTGTGTTGATCGTTAGCGAGCGAGTCAACGGCTGTATCCGCCCTTTAACCCGGGCTGTCCTGTGTTGATCTTTAGCGAGCGAGTCAGCGGCTGTATCCGCCCTTTAACCCGGACTGCCCTGTGTTGATCGTTAGCGAGCGAGTCAGCGGCTGTATCCGCCCTTTAACCCGGGCTGCCCTGTGTTGATCGTTAGCGAGCGAGTCAACGGCTGTATCCGCCCTTTAACCCGGGCTGTCCTGTGTTGATCTTTAGCGAGCGAGTCAGCGGCTGTATCCGCCCTTTAACCCGGACTGCCCTGTGTTGATCGTTAGCGAGTGAGTCAGAGGCTGTATCCGCCCTTTAACCCGGGCTGCCCTGTGTTGATCGTTAGCGAGCGAGTCAGAGGATGTATCCGCCCTTTAACCCGGACTGCCCTGTGTTGATCGTTAGCGAGCGAGTCAGCGGCTGTATCCGCCCTTTAACCCGGGCTGCCCTGTGGTGATCGTTAGCGAGCGAGTCGGAGGCTGTATCCGCCCTTTAACCCGGGCTGCCCTGTGTTGATCGTTAGCGAGCGAGTCAACGGCTGTATCCGCCCTTTAACCCGGGCTGTCCTGTGTTGATCTTTAGCGAGCGAGTTAGCGGCTGTATCTGCCCTTTAACCCGGGCTGCCCTGTGTTGATCGTTAGCGAGCGAGTCAGCGGCTGTATCCGCCCTTTAACCCGGGCTGCCCTGTGGTGATCGTTAGCGAGCGAGTCAACGGCTGTATCCGCCCTTTAACCCGGGCTGTCCTGTGTTGATCGTTAGCGAGCGAGTCAGCGGCTGTATCCGCCCTTTAACCCGGACTGCCCTGTGTTGATCGTTAGCGAGCGAGTCAGAGGCTGTATCCCCCCTTTAACCCGGGCTGCCCTGTGTTGATCGTTAGCGAGCGAGTCGGAGGCTGTATCCGCCCTTTAACCCGGGCTGCCCTGTGTTGATCGTTAGCGAGCGAGTCAGAGGATGTATCCGCCCTTTAACCCGGACTGCCCTGTGTTGATCGTTGGCGAGCGAGTCAGCGGCTGTATCCGCCCTTTAACCCGGGCTGCCCTGTGTTGATCGTTGGCGAGCGAGTCAGAGGATGTATCCGCCCTGCAACCCGGGCTGCCCTGTGTTGATCGTTAGCGAGTGAGTCAGAGGCTGTATCCGCCCTTTAACCCGGGCTGCCCTGTGTTGATCGTTAGCGAGTGAGTTAGAGGCTGTATCCTGTTGTATCCGCCCTTTAACCCGGGCTGCCCTGTGTTGATAGTTAGCGTTTGAGTCAGAGGCTGTATCCTGTTGTATCCGCCCTTTAACCCGGGCTGCCCTGTGTTGATCGTTAGCGAGCGAGTCGGAGGCTTTATCCGCCCTTTAACCCTATGTGTAACAGGGGGGGGGGGGGGGTACGCCCCCTCATGGTTTTCGCAGATATCTCCAGAACGGCTGGGAGCCGGCCCATGGAATTGTGGGCCTTTTCCCAAAACAGATTTCCACATATGGAGTCAAAATTTTGAGTTTTTAACCTGAACAGAGGCTTTTGGGAGGGTTCTGCGGCGACATTTCGCGATAATTCGGAAATGCGATCTTCACGGTAGGTGATGACTAGAGACGCAAATTTCAGGACCACGGAGCCGGCGCTGGGCCCAAATTCAGGCCCGGCGTGCCTGAAGCTGTGTCTGAACTCGGGCTTGCCGGTCTCATGCCGGGCTCAGCACAAGTTATCAATTAAAAAAACTAATTAAATATAAATAAATATTGGCAGAAGTCAGAACATACATGCTTAAAGATCATGATAAATTGAGAAAAAAAATATACAACAGTTAACAGTAAAACACCAGCATAACACAACAATGTCACAGTTTACAAATTAAAAGTGATAACTAGTACGACCTTGGCAAGGAGTGGACACACCAGTGAAACTTAATAAATCAAACTACAGGGTCAATTCATCAGCTCAGTCACTGCAGCAGTGTGAGAGTTGAGTGCAGTCAAACAGAAACAACTACCCCAAATCATATTCCACTGTCATCACTAGTAACTAGGTGGGGTGGCATACAATATTATATTTAGTCATCCCATTGCCCCAGGTCACCCCAAATTATTTTGTATAACAAATAAGTACCTGTGGAACAAAACCACCCACGTATATGATAATAATTATTGTTAATACTATTGTAAATACATATTACTGAGAATATTTATTGATACATATTTACTATTTAGTTCCACATGAGAAAGGACATATTCAAGTCATATCATTTGTAGTTTTGGTAGTGAACAAATATTGTATTTTATGCAATTACAATTATAAAGGTGGATAGACTGCAAAACACAAACAAAAAACATTTTTGAAAGAAATCTTAAGTGGCCAAGACCTATCCCAGAATGCAAACCTGTCTAGTTCCACTTCAACTTCTTATCGCAATAGCTCCATAATTTATATATGACCTTGCATAATTACGTGACACTCCCCAACAACACATTCAAACCCAATTTCCAAACAATGTGTTTTGATGAGTCTCATTTGCGACGAATTCGCCAGGACTGGACCGTAAAAGAATCACGTGTCAATTAAGCAGTAGATCGATATTCGCGAATGTGTCACTTTGACAGATATTCACAACTTCACACCTCAGAATCGCGATGCCTCAGAATTGTGTGAAGACAATTGTTCATGTTCGTATTAGAAAATAAGCTGTAGTATCAAATCTTAACCCTTGGTGTCAGTTGAAGTTTAGATATTTTTAAAGAAGTCCCATCTGCCGAATCCGCAATATGTTGAAATTTTCATTTTGGTGATTTAAAGTAATATATGGTGATAAAGTTAGTCATTTCGGTGCCGGGATTAATTGTCTGCGCCGTTTTGAGCTCAACGCTTCACAATTGTCAAATACTTCAGCCGCCATTACGCACAGCAGTGAAGTTGATGTCCGTCAAGCTAGCAGCAGATTCATATTCGCGAATCTGCTGCTGCCAGACAGACATTCGCCGGGCTCGAATATACTGCTACTGGCAGCAGATTCGGCGAATGTCTGTCAGCTGGCAGCATATTCGTGAACAACTTCCGCGGCCTTTTTGGCGCATCTTAGACGCGAGCAGCAGATTCAGATATTCGCCGGGCTCGAATATACTGCTACCAGCAGCAGATTCGGCGAATGTTGTCAGCTGGCAGCATATTCGTGAACAACTTCCGCGGCATTTTTCGCGCATCATCTGAACGCCAGCAGCAGATTCGCAACGTGATGTGTTTGAGTTGAGTTGTTCGGTGAAAGATGGGTACCTTCTAGGCAAGTAGGAGGAGGTTAGAGGTGCCACTCACTGACTGCTTCAAGTCAGTAATACGTCGATCAATACCTACTTACCTAGAAGGTACCCATCTCTCACCGAACAACTCAACTCAAACACATCACGTTGCGAATCTGCTGCTGGCGTTCAGATGATGCGCGAAAAATGCCGCGGAAGTTGTTCACGAATATGCTGCCAGCTGAGACATTCGCCGAATCTGCTGCTGGTAGCAGTATATTCGAGCCCGGCAAATATCTGAATCTGCTGCTCGCGTCTAAGATGCGCCAAAAAGGCCGCGGAAGTTGTTCACGAATATGCTGCCAGCTGACAGACATTCGCCTAATCTGCTGCCAGTAGCAGTATATTTGAGCCCGGCGAATGTCTGTCTGGCAGCAGCAGATTCGTGAATATGAATCTGCTGCTAGCTTCACGGACGTGTGAAGTTGTACCAAGGCAGTTGTACGGCCTTGTCCTTGGCAGTGAAGTAGCTCAAGCTTTGTTTATCTGTGCCCACTGCCCAAGGCTGTATAAATATGTGCCAAGGCCGTATAAGAATGGTTCTGTGTGTGACTGGCTTGGTTGTTAGTTATAGATATCTTGGCTTGGATAGTGAGAAAACCGAGGATACTCTGTAATTTGAAACAGGTTGATTATTTTACTTTTATCATTCAAGATATGATTGTCACTCCCAATGTTTTTAGTACGTTTGTCATACTTAAATGTCCAGGAAAACTTGCCTTTTCCCCATTATCCTGTGAAGTATATGTATTATTTACTAGTCCATGTCAACATTGATCAAATAAGTAAGTAGGTTGTAGTACCTCAACATTGTTTGTAGAAGCTATTACAATTACAACCCAAACATTGTATTGTGTGATGTTGAGTGATGAATGCATACTTATTACATACTTTTAAGCTGCTCGTTTGGACTTGCATGATCTATATATCTATCATGCGTTTTGTTTTTGTTTTTTATTTTTGCAAACCACCAAAGATGAAAGAAGTCTACTCACCTTGACCTGTTCGACTTTCCTGTTAGTCTGTTGTTGATTATTTATCTCAAGTTCTGACTTGTGTGGGATTTCTTTACTCCATGGTCCATATATATCCATTATCCATTGGTGTTGCAATGTGGTGTGTGTTAAAATGGTGTAAAATGCACATTGCAAACTATAAATATTCCTGCTAAAAGATTTTAAGTGTAGAATGAAGTATACATGAAGATTGCTAGCTGCCGCGTGCCGGGCCTGGCGGGTGCTGCCACATGTGGCCGGCCTTGATGCCGGTCCCAACTCATGTATGAGCGCTGGCGGTGCGGGGCCGGTTCCTGTTTTTGGGGAAATTTTTGCGTCTCTAGTGATGACATCGTGATTTAGAGTGACTGTGTTTAATCAGGGTTGCCAGAGCCCGGAAATTAAGTTAGGGTAACATATTGCAATGTAATAGAGCTACCAGAAAATAAGACCCGTTTTCAGTAGCCAAATATTGATGTTTCAAAATGCAGGTCGTTCCTTGTTAATATGTCTGCGCATCAAGGGCGGGATCCAGCCGGGCATTTTTTTTTTTTTTGGGGGGGGGGGGGGCAACCAGTTTGAGTGGATCTTACCTAGGTACCCCCAATTTCGCAAATCTCCCCGGATTTGGGCCACTTTATTTTGCAACCACACGATTTCAAATGTTTTTTTAAAAAGCTTTTCGACCTTTTGGGATATCGAAAAAGGTGTACCTATGTTTTCGTTCCCGACTACAAGGGAAAACAAACATAAAATGTGCGCTGAATCGAGCCGGCTTTGCCCTTAACCCGCGCACTGCAGGGGCTTTGCGCCGAACACGAACTGCACGGGGTGATTTCCGCCCCCGTGAGATCTCTAAAAAAAACATGGTTTGACCCCCCCCCCCTCCTGGATCTGCCCCTGCGGCGCATATAGACGTGGAGTGAAAATTGTGTTTTAATCAATTAGCTTCAGCTGTAAAAATTGAATCATATTTTTGACACTTCCATCATATAATAATTTTATAACATGCTATATTACTATATACTATATTACTAATATTGTTTAAACTTGCGTTGCGTCACTTTTTCCTCGGACAAGCTACCATATTTGACTGCCATATGAATTCTATTTTTATTTTATTTTTAAACTTTTGCAATGCTCATCATTTTTACCATATATGGTAAAGGATGTCATTTTCGGCTACGGGAGATGGGGGAAGATGGGGGGGGGAGATAGTTTTGCCACCGCTTGATTTTGCCAGCGGGGGCGGCGATTTTGCCGGCGGGGGTGATTTTGCCAGCGGCCCCCGAATCGGCCGCCCCTGATGGCCGTAACGTGCAGGTTTTGTGAAGATTGTAGTGTTGCTTTGAGCTGCCGCACGGCAGACAGACTTCATTACGCCCACATGTACTGCCGCCCCTGACATTTGAATAAGCCTCGTTTAATATGATTGTGTACTGAGTGTGTCAGTGCGGTTTGAAGGCCTGCCGCCTCGCGGTGATGTCGGCCCAGGCCCGAATTTGTGTTAATTTTGCTATCACTGCCTGCTGTGGCTTCCACGAATGTTGTTAAACGAACCACGATATGTTTTGATTTGTTTCTGCTTCAGTGTCCTAGTCACAGAACCATGTACTGGATTTAATTTCCTGGTTCTTTCTCAGTTTAGGTTTGTATCTAGAGGTGATTTCAGTGTGTCTTTTGATACTTGTTTTTTAAATATCGGCTCGTATAAGCCGAGCTTTGACAGTCAGTAAATTTCCGCACATGTACTGTCATCTTACCGCTGCAAACTCGATCTGGATTCCAATCTCCGCCCGACTCGACGGCCGTCTTTCTCAGTGTCTGATGTCGGCGTCTAGTCGGCTCCTGCCGCCTGAATCGACGGCCGTCTTTCTCAGTGTCTGATGTCGGCGTCTAGTCGGCTCCTGCCGCCCGACTCGACGGCCGTCTTTCTCAGTGTCTGATGTCGGCGTCTAGTCGGCTCCTGCCGCCTGAATCGACGGCCGTCTTTCTCAGTGTCTGATGTCGGCGTCTAGTCGGCTCCTGCCGCCGGACTCAACGGCCGTCTTTCTCAGTGTCTGATGTCGGCGTCTAGTCGGCTCCTGCCGCCTGACTCGACGGCCGTCTTTCTCAGTGTCTGATGTCGGCGTCTAGTCGGCTCCTGCCGCCTGACTCGACGGCCGTCTTTCTCGGTGTCTGATGTCGGCGTCTAGTCGGCTCCTGCCGCCTGACTCGGCGGCCGTCTTTCTCAGTGTCTGATGTCGGCGTCTAGTCGGCTCCAGCCGCCTGACTCGACGGCCGTCTTTCTCAGTGTCTAATGTCGGCGTCTAGTCGGCTCCAGACTGATAACCTTGTTCGCGTTTGTTCGCGTTTTACTCGCGATTTTCTGGCCGACTTCAGTTTCCGGCACCAACTCCTGGTGCCGACTCTAGTTTCTAGCTGTCAGTCCCATGGTTCAACTTGTTGTTTCGCTGGGCCCAATAGACTGTTCGCAGTCTATGGGGAACTATGGAGAAACTTGAAACTTTGATCTCGTCTTGAGAGAAACCCAACCCCAAATGGAAGATTCCTTTGCAGATTTGGGCTCTTCTCGCCTTGGCGATCCTTTTGCCATGGCACCTCACCAAGCAAAATAAATTATGTTAGCAAAACATTTTCCCGAAAAGTGAGGGGTCATGTCCCCCCCCCCCCCCCCTGTTACTGCGCCTATGGCCCTAGCCGACCGTCTTCAGCTCCCCCTTCTCCAGTGATTATCGCCGTCCCCAGTCTCCGTCCAGAACCTCGGCTCTTAGTCCTGTCCCCTTCCACAGCCCCTAGTCTCCGTCCAGAACCTCAGCTCTTAGTCCTGTCCCCTTCCACATCCCCTAGTCTCCGTCCAGAACCTCAGCTCTTAGTCCTGTCCCCTTCCACAGCTCCCAGTCTCCGTCCAGAACCTCGGCTCTTAGTCCTGTCTCCTTCCACAGCCCCTAGTCTCCGTCCAGAACCTCAGCTCTTAGTCCTGTCCCCTTCCACAGCCCCTAGTCTCCGTCCAGAACCTCGGCTCTTAGTCCTGTCCCCTTCCACAGCCCATAGTCTCCGTCCAGAACCTCAGCTCTTAGTCCTGTCCCCTTCCACAGCCCCTAGTCTCCGTCCAGAACCTCAGCTCTTAGTCCTGTCCCCTTCCACAGCCCCTAGTCTCCGTCCAGAACCTCAGCTCTTAGTCCTGTCCCCTTCCACAGCCCCTAGTCTCCGTCCAGAACCTCGGCTCTTAGTCCTGTCCCCTTCCACAGCCCCTAGTCTCCGTCCAGAACCTCAGCTCTTAGTCCTGTCCCCTTCCACAGCCCCTAGTCTCCGTCCAGAACCTCGGCTCTTAGTCCTGTCCCCTTCCACAGCCCCTAGTCTCCGTCCAGAACCTCAGCTCTTAGTCCTGTCCCCTTCCACAGCCCCTAGTCTCCGTGCAGAACCTCTACCCCCACTTCCAGTTGCAAGCTCCCGCTAGAAGCTTCCGTTTCAAACCCTAGCTGGAAGCTTTCCTGCAAGATCCGAGCTGCAAGCTTTTGCTGCAAGCCCCGCTGCCCCGCTGCCCCGATGCCCCGATGCCCCGATGCCCCAGCCAGCCAGCCAGACGCCGCCCGCCGTGGCTGCAGATAACACACAGCACTGAGCTTCGACGGCGGCGGTGGCGGCGACCTCGCCGGCGCAGGGATCGATCCTTGCTGGCGGTACCTCCTCCCTGCCTCCCCCGCCCGACGCTGCCCCCCCCCCCCCGTCCGACGCTGCCCCGCCCGTCGCGCGACTCCCCGCCCCCCCCCCCCCCCGTCGCTCGATGCTCCGCCCCCTCCAGGCGCTAGCCATCGAAGCTTACCACCCCCAGGCTGCCTGCCCGATGGCTGGTGCCTGGGGGAGGGGGCGAGGGGGTGGAGGGATGAGCGGGAGGGGGGGGGGGGAGGCGACGAGACGTCGCGTCTGCGATTGGGAGGGGGTTGAGTTGGCGGTGGGGGGTGGGGTGGGGTGGGGTGGGGGGGGGGGGTGCTGAAACGGTGGTGGGAAATGCTTGAGGCGATGATGGGCAGTGTTGGAGGTTATCGGTTTGGATACGAATTGGCGACGATACGAGGCAGCGGAAAACTACTACCCGGAGCTAGGAGTGTCCCTGTCTTGGTAGGCATTTGAGATAGGAGTGTCCCTGGGTTGGTAGGCGTTTGAGCTGGGAGTGTCCCTGGCTTGGTAGGCGTTTGAGCTGGGAGTGTCCCTGGCTTGGTAGGCATTTGAGCTAGGAGTGTCCCTGGGTTGGTAGGCGTTTGAGCTGGCTTGTTTGGTGGTGTCTGGGTGTTTTGGAATCGGTAGAGTTGAGATGAGTCTGGTCGTTTGAGACTGGCCAGTTTTTGGGAGGTCGTTACAATCCTGTGAAGTGGAAGTTCCGCTTTCAGTTCCGGGTTCGAATCCGGGTACTGGCGACATCTTTATGTCCTCCCGCTTTGCCAGCGTGGTGTTTTTCTTTAATTGCTAACACGGTCAATTAGTCGTTGACTTGAAACTGTACATTCTGGTGAAAAATACAAATTAATACATTTTACTCTGGTGATTATTTTTTCCACATAAACCAAACCGCAGTATTTGACACGTTTTGTTAGTTCTGTCCAGTTTTGAATCTCGTCCACAAAGATGGATATAAACAACTTACCTCGTTTTGTGAATCCCAGAGAAAGCCCCGAGAGCCTCGGGAAATGCCCGCCAAAGCCTACTGTAAAGGCTCAGAAAGTTGGGACCTTGGCATTTGAAAGCGCTCATTCTGTGAGCCTGTGGGCTCAACATATACTCAACACACCATCTTCGCGAGTGTCGGTCTTGGAAAATATCTCGTTACGTCACAAAGACAGTTCGGTTTTCCGGAACATTTAAGTTATTCTGCTCTTGTTCTTGTAACTCCTTAACTGGTGTATTTCCTGTCTTCACTTCGTTTCTGGTTAATTGTCGCGCTGCGTATTTGTTTACATCACTATTTGATTTCCAGTAAGTCTTCTCTGTTGCTTTAGCTGACTCATGGCAGACTCATGTCAACTTCTCTCGGTTGCTTCTGCTGTAAAGACGACATACCGTCATAACTCCACCTATTTATCTGGAGAACCTTCTCAACTTGTACCTACTTAGTTTCCATATATCCTAGACTAGCTGGGGTACCCGGCGTTGCCCGGGAAATTAAGTACCTGGCGGCGTCTCCTCGGGCGGCTCCTCGGACGCTTAAACAAATGTCTGGTAGGATAAATTCACACTGGTTGTGTTGTTCTTAACAAATTCAACGCTTTGAATGTCTGGTAGGGTAAACTGAAAGATTGGACTTTTCATACAACCCTAGCGGGTTGTTCTTAACAAATTCCACGCTTTCACAATTTACTTGAGAAAAAAAATTCCACGCTTAAACAAATGTCTGGTAGGGTAAACTGACATTGCCCCGGACACCTTGATTCAACACTGAACACTGTTCTTAAAACTGATTCAACACTGAACACTGTTCTTAAAACTAACACTGAACACCTGAAGACTTTCACAATTTACTTGAAAACTAACCCTTGTGGTGTTCTTAACAAATTCCACGCTTTGAATGTCTGGTAGGGTAAACTGAAAGATTGTACTTTTCATACAACCGTAGTGTGTTGTTCTTAACAAATTCCACGCTTTCACAATTTACTTGAAAAACAAATTCCACGCTTAAAGGGAAATAATGACCTTTTTCCACAAAAATGGAGTTAGCACTTGAAATCGCCAGACGAGACCAAAATATATTGTAAATTCATCACATTTTGCATGAAAACTTTCCTACCGAAAGATATTTCAAGCTAAAGTTGATAAGCGTTCCACACTTTTAACGACCGGTACTTGCAAGTACTTTTGGTCCTCATCAAACTGCGGGCTTTTCCCGTATTGTATTTGTACGCAATGGAGTGGAAAATATATTGTGCGTTCTGCTTGTTGTGATTATATGCCCGGCGATCTTCTAAAACTAACAGCGATTGGAAAAAAGTGGCAATAAAATCGGAAGCTCATCGATGCACATCAACGGCGGCATAGTTAGTGGTTGCGACCCTCATTTTTTGCAAATCGATTCATTTGTTTTCAACATTAGGAGTATTGTATAATTTGTATGTGGCTGTATATAACACTATGCTTTATATTATCATGAAAAATAAGAATTTTCCCCATAAAACTAACAAACAATAACACAAAACTGGCAATTAAATCGGAAGCTCATCGATGCGCATCGACGGCGACCTATTTAGCGTCGGCGATTTGTTTACAAAGTCATTGTCATGCTTCTCGGCGCACTTAACCATTGTGGCGAGTTGTTCCTGATTAGTATACCCAAGTCCCGTAGCAGGCTTTGTTAATGTCGTCACTGGTGCCATTCTTGTGTAGCATTGCAAAATATATCTGATTTTGAGTTGAAAGCTAATTAAAGACTTATTCAAATTATTGTTTTTAAGTTTGAATTTTCTTGTTAATCATTATTAAAGGTATTTTATCACTGTATTTCATAGTAGTCGACACTTCAGAAACTTGTGACGTAATAATATTGTATCCAATATGCATTTCCCTCACCTTTTGCTATTGTGGCGCAGTGCCGAGTGCTTGGCGAATACTAGCTTGTCTGGGGTTCAATTCATTCCGCCCTTATTTTATTCGAGTTGGTATAGTTTGCATGTTGTTGTTATTCATGACTTATACTGATAGTCAGTCATGCATCACGGATGCTTCACGGATTGCTTCACGGATCAGAGCGCTGCTCGAACGCACGCTAGTAGCGCTTTCGTTCTCCATGGCAACCAGGTGTGAGCCAATGAAAAGCCAGAACGTATTCCCTTTCTGGCTTTTGATTGGCTGACGCCTGTCAAAAGCCAAAAAAAGCCTGGTTGCCATGGAGAACGAAAGCGCTAGTAGCGCTACTAGCGTGTGTCCGAGCAGCGCTCAGTTTGATCGGAAACGTCACAGAGCCTCCAAAAATGCCGCACTCGATGTAAACAATGGTAGGGAAGGGCGAATTTGTCGATGACCTTCATGAAGTACACAAGGTACTTGTTTTATATTTTTTTCCAAACTTACAACTTTTAATTTGGGAATAATTTTATTTAATTCTTAAATTTAAATAAAATAATTTTAAAACCATAACGGTGGCCTAATAAATTGTTGCTATCAAAATCAAAAGGTCATTATTTCCCTTTAAACAAATATCTGGTAGGGTAAACTGACATTGCCCCGGACACCTTGATTCAACACTGAACACTGTTCTTAAAACTGATTCAACACTGAACACTGTTCTTAAAACTAACACTGAACACCACTGAAGACTTTCACAATTTACTTGAAAACTAACCCTTGTGTTGTTCTTAACAAATTCCATGCTTTGAATGTCTGGTAGGGTAAACTGAAAGATTGAACTTTTCATACAACCCTAGTGTGTTGTTCTTAACAAATTCCACACCACTGAAGACTTTGGTAGGGTAAACTGTTGTTGTTGCTGGCTTAGGGCGCGTAGCCGTGAGGTAGGGTAAACTGAAAGATTGGACTTTTCATGCTATCAGAATAACACAACCAACTAATACTGGCACACAACCCTAGACATTGCCCCGGACACCTTGATTCAACACGGAGCACACGACCATGACAACTAACACTGAACACCACTGAACACAACCCTTGTTCTTAACAAATTCCACGCTTTCACAATTTACAAGAAACACAAATTCCGTCAGTCACACTCGGAGGCGTAGCCAGGGGGTGCAAATGGTGCTCCTGCACCCGGGAGATTTTGCCGGGCCCCCTATGCCCGGCTGCAACCACAGGCCTGGCGGCCGTCATTTTATGTTGTAAAATACCATGAGAGAAGCGGATCCAAAGCCCTCTCACACAATACAAGGACCCTCCTAGTCTGTCAGAGAGCCCTATGATAAGGAGGAAGAACCCTTTCGTGCCCCCACACTGCAGGCCAGACCACACTGCAGGCCAGTTTTCGGCGGCGGAGGGCCCTTTTCGGCGCGCGCAGCGCACCGAAAAGGGCCGACGAGACCGCGCGAAGCGCGGTATCATGGGCTCTTTACTACGCGAAGCGTGGTCTTTAAAGAGTTTAGAGCACTTCAGAGGCCCTTTATGGCCACCAGGACCCTCTCTGCAAGACCAGAGGGCTCCTTGGACGTTCAAAAGAGTGCATGTCAGAGGGGCCCCTGGCCAGACCGAAAGGGCCCCTGAGCGGGTCAGAGGGCCCCCTGAATACGTCGAATGGCCTCCTAGCCAGCACGGAGGGGCCCCAGGGCAGGTCGGAGGGCCCTCGGAGCATGTCGCAAGGCGACAAAGCAGCCAGCGCAATCCGACCAGAAGAGTCGCTGGGCAGATCGGAGGGGCTCCTGGGCAAGTCAAAGGGGCCCCTAGCTAGACCGAAACGGTCCCTGGGCCGGTCGGAAGGGCCCTTGAACATGCTGGATTAGTTCCTAGCCAGACTGGAGGGGCCCCTGGGCAGGTCGGAGGGGCCCCTGAGCATGTCTGTCCGCAGGGTGACAAAGCAGCCAGTGCAGTCTCTGGCCAGGTCGGAAGGACCTCTGAACAGGCCGAATGGGGCCCTCGACACATACGAGGGCTTCTTGGAAGGTCAGGAATCCCTGGTCGGACCGGAAGGGCCCAAAGCACGTATAACTCCCAGATGAGGATTAATTACAAAGAGGACTTACTCCACAATAAATAAAATAAATTCGGAGCTTTCGGGTATATTGTAACACCCTTCGTCAGCGATTAAGAAGCCTTCGGTAACAGGTCATTGCTCGTCTTTAAGACGAGCAATGACCGAAGGGATTCGAGCAATGTTACCGAATGCCTCTTCATCGCTAACGAAGGGTGTTACAATATGCCCGCAAGCTCCGATTTTAATTTTTCTTGTAGAGTAAGACCTCTTTGTATTTAATATATATCACCCACTCCACATCATGTCTTTTCGCGGATCCCAGATGAGTCTCTGAACAGGTCAGAAGGGCGTTGCAAAGGTCGGAGGGGCCCTAGACTATCTGAAGGGACCCTGGGCCTTTCAACAGTAAGAATGCAGTTGTGCAGGGAATAAATAAAAAATTGCGCCGCTCCGCGGCGCAATTTAACTACAAATTCAATTATATGCGGGTAATAATAACGGGCCGTTTCTCGGTGCAATTATGTGATATGTTGCTACTTTCCTATATAATTGGGCAAAATGGTTCATTTTATCACTTTTTTACCGCACTTTTAAACGCACAATAACATTTTAGAGGTCCGCACCAGACTGGTTAATGATTCAACGCTGATTGAATCGATTGGAATCGTTGAATCAAAATTCATTGAATCAACAAATAATTGATTCACCACCAGATATTTTGATTCATGAATCGTGATTAAATCAAAACCCGCATCAAATCAAGGCCGATTGAATCAAACGATTTAACGATTCTTAACGATTTAAGTACACCGGTAAATTGTGCAAATACGTGCAGTCCCAGTGTCTACATTCATTTATACTGAAATAGTATTGCTGTAACAATGTTTTAAGGATCATATATATGTATTTTTCCATTTTTATTGATTTAACATAAATTCACCACATATGTAAATGTTGAATCAAAGGTGAATGGATTCAAATATTTGTTTTGATTCTTTGAATCGGAAAGAATCAATTCTCCAAATTGTATCCGTGAATCGAACGGTGATTGAATCATTCAGATTCCAGAATGAATCATGATTGAATCGTTCCAAAAAAAAGTTGAATCAATCACCAGTCTGGTCCGCACCATGCGCAATGCGACGCATTGATGAGAATGATGAGAAATATCTAGGGCATAAGACTCACAATTTTCGCAATTTGTGAGTTCCAAGTCTTGAGCTTAAAAATATCTGAAGTTGGTATAGCTGATTCCAAATTGGTGTCGCTGGTTCCAAAGTTGATATGGCAGTTTGCTAACTGCAGCTCTTACAAGTTGTATGGTCCATGCCATACCTGTCATACTGCATTTTCCATCCGTGTAACGTGCCTTTTCATCTGTTTTGTTTGGCCCTTTCAACGCTTGGGAAGGGGCCCTTTCAGCGCTCGGGAAGGGGGCCCTTTCGAGGCGCCCCCCGCCCTGGACGAAATCCTGGCTACGTGCCTGAATCTCGGGGCCTGGAATGGGCCCAAATGCCGTTTCGGATATTTATGAAGACTGCCCCCTCCCCCCCCCCCCCCCCCACTGTGACGGGCCCCCGACCGGATGCACCTGTCTAAAAAAAATGCTGGCTTCGCCCCTGGTCACACTAATATAAATTTGGGCTAGGATCGCCAGGATGAATAATATTAAACCAAGGTAGGTACCTACGATTCAACACTGAACACACAACCCTAGGCCGCTAGCGTGTTGTTTTCGTATGGCTACAGAATGAATGTCACAAAAGCGCAACATATGAAGAAATTCGGGTCCACTAAATACAAATATCATTGCAATCAATATAAATTCCACGATTTCACAATTTACTTGAAAAATATAGAGGTCCGATTTGAATGGTAGTGGTACACTGACATGCCTGCCATCATGCTGATTCAGAGAATGTATGGGTTTTGGGTCCATCGCCAAGGGTTTCCGAGTTTCTGGCGTTCGAACGGTTTGAATTTGCCCTTTATATAGGAGATTGCTCTGAGTTGAATGCCAAGCAGATTCCTCAATAACTATCACACTCACGCCTCAATAACTATCACACTCACGCCTCAATAACTATCACACTCCGCCTCAATAACTATCACACTCCGCCTCAATAACTATCACACTAACTCCTTAATAACTATCACACTCACGCCTCAATAACTATCACACTCGCGCCTCAATAACTATCACACTCACGCCTCAATAACTCACACTCACGCCTCAATAACTATCACACTCACGCCTCAATAACTATAACGCTCACGCCTCAATAACTATCACACTCACGCCTCAATAACTATCACACTCGCACCTCAATAACTATCACATTTACGCCTCAATAACTATCACACTCACGCCTCAATAACTATCACACTCACGCCTCAATAACTATTACATTTACGCCTCAATAACTATCACATTTACGCCTCAATAACTATCACACTCACGCATCAATAACTATCACACTCACGCCTCAATAACTATCACACTCACGCCTCAATAACTATAACACTCTCGCCTCAATAACTATCACATTTACGCCTCAATAACTATCACACTCACGCCTCAATAACTATCACACTCACGCCTCAATAACTATCACTCTCACGCCTCAATAACTATCACTCACGCCTCAATAAATATCACACTCACGCCTCAATAACTATCACACTCACGTCTCAATAACTATCACACTCACGTCTCAATAACTATCACATTCACGCCTCAATAACTATCACACTCACGCCTCAATAACTATCACACTCGCGCCTCAATAACTATCACACTCGCGCCTCAATAACTATCACACTCGCGCCTCAATAACTATCATACTCACGCCTCAATAACTATCATACTCCGCCTCAATAACTATCACACTCACGCCTCAATAACTATCATACTCCGCCTCAATAACTATCACACTCACGCCTCAATAAATATCACTCACGCCTCAATAACTATCACACTCTCGCCTCAATAACTATCACACTCACGCCTCAATAACTATCACACTCACGCCTCAATAACTATCACATTTACCTCTCAATAACTATCACACTCACGTCTCAATAACTATCACACTCACGTCTCAATAACTATCAAACTCACGCCTCAATAACTATCACTCACGCCTCAATAACTAGCACACGCACGCCTCAATAACTATCACACTCACGCCTCAATAACTATCACACTCACGCCTCAATAACTATCACACTCACGCCTCAATAGCTATCAAACTCACGCCTTAATAACTATCACACTCACGCAATAACTATCACACTCACGCCTCAATAACTATCACACTCACGCCTCAATAACTATCACACTCACGCCTCAATAACTATCACACTCACGCCTCAATAGCTATCAAACTCACGCCTTAATAACTATCACACTCACGCCTCAATAACTATCACACTGACGCCTCAATAACTATCACATTTACGCCTCAATAACTATCACACACGCCTCAATAACTATCACTCATGCCTCAATAACTATCACGCTCACGCCTCGCTTGTGATACGGAATGCATTCATGTGGCGTATTCTGGTGCATTGTGATGGTGGATGGTACTCGCATATCGTTAGGTCAAAGGGACTATCCCATCTTAACATTAAATTTGAGTTGAGAGCCATTTTGATGGCTTGGCATTGAAATTAAGTATGGTAGCAGTTCAAACAACCACAATGATCTAATCAAAAAGATATTCCAGTTTGATTTTGACATCTGTAAGGAAAAATAAGGTCCATGTGTACATAGGCGTATGAGCAGGGGGGGGGGCAGCCGCCCCCCCCCCCCCACATTTTGGATTTTAACATTACGCCTATGGGCGTTGCATGGAAAGAATCTGCTTCAGAATGCCTCCTGCCCCCTCCCCCCCCCCCCCCAACTTGAACATAGTTCTTACGCCCCTGCATGTGTATTTGAATACGGCCTCTAAACCAACAACGTCGTCTCTCTTTACCCAACTGGTAGTGATAGTCGACTTGTTTTAAGGTCAGCCTTGGCATATTTTCGCCTTTCATTTCTCGATCCCCGGGTGGTTCGCAATCTAGAGGCTAGCACTATCAGCTCGAGTTGATACAGCAGTTGGCCGCCAGGGACCGCTAGTGAGCCAGGGTGTTATGACGTCGCAAGCAAATGGTACCAGTTAAATATTTAACGCTAAATATTTATTTATAAATCAATCAATCAATCAATATTTAGTGGTACCATTTGCTTGCGACGTCATAACACCCTGGCTCACTACCGGTCCCTGGCGGCCAACTGCTGCAACAACTCTAGCTGATAGTGCTAGCCAATCTAGACACCGGGTGGCTCGCTTTTTTTTTCTGCGCAATAGAGTCGACAAAAAAATTGTGCCATACATTTGGAAGCACAAAGAATTTCCGTTATTAAAAAAAAATATTAAAAAAAATATGACTGCACCAACCTAACTTTCCGCCTAAAACTAAAAGTTGAATATCTTCCAAGATAAGCATATTTTTCGGAAAAAAAGTTCACTAACATGTTTGGCATACCTCGTCTGACATGTATACATACAATTAGGTGTGTTTCGACAACTTTCACAAAGGTGGGACAGTCGCTTCGATGCATTCCGTTGGATGCATCCTTTGCCTGAATCCTTTGGCCGATCCTTTGGCTGTCTCGCGCAGAATATGCTATACATGCATCCAGCCATTCTGCATTGCGTGTATGACAACTCCCCTGAGACCCGCGGATATAACAGGCCCTCAGTGACCGGCATCTGTAGCAGCTTCAGCTGTGGATATGGCAGCTCCCCTGAGACTTACGGACGTGACAGCCCCTGATGCCTGCGGATATGGCAGCTTCCATTGACCTGCGTGTGTGGCAACACAGCCTTCCGGCCATGGCTCATTATTGTCTCCTTCGGACGGTCGGGGGGCACGCTATGTGGCCGTACTGGTTACTACTGTGAGGTTGGCTACTACTGTGAGGTTGGTTACTACTGTGAGGTTGTGGCCGCTATGTAGCCGTACTGGTTACTACTGTGAGGTTGGTTACTACTGTGAGGTTGGTTACTACTGCGAGGTTGTGGCCTATGTGGCCGTACTGGTTACTACTGTGAGGTTGGTTACTACTGCGAGGTTGGTTACTACTGCGAGGTTGTGGCCGCTATGTGGCCGTACTGGTTACTACTGTGAGGTTGGTTACTACTGTGAGGTTGGTTACTACTGTGAGGTTGTGGCCTCTATGTGGCCGTACTGGTTACTACTGTGAGGTTGGTTACTACTGTGAGGTTGGTTACTACTGTGAGGTTGGTTACTACTGTGAGGTTGGTTACTACTGTGAGGTTGGTTACTACTGTGAGGTTGTGGCCTCTATGTGGCCGTACTGGTTACTACTGTGAGGTTGGTTACTACTGTGAGGTTGGTTACTACTGTGAGGTTGGTTACTACTGTGAGGTTGGCTACTACTGTGAGGTTGGTTACTACTGTGAAGTTGTGGCCGCTATGTGGCCGTACTGGTTACTACTGTGAGGTTGGTTACTACTGTGAAGTTGTGGCCGCTATGTGGTCGTACTGGTTACTACTGTGAGGTTGGTTACTACTGTGAAGTTGTGGCCGCTATGTGGTCGTACTGGTTACTACTGTGAGGTTGGTTACTACTGTGAGGTTGGTTACTACTGTGAGGTTGTGACCGCTATGTAGCCGTACTGGTTACTACTGTGAGGTTGGTTACTACTGTGGGGTTGGTTACTACTGTGAAGTTGTGGCCGCTATGTGGTCGTACTGGTTACTACTGTGAGGTTGGTTACTACTGTGAGGTTGGTTACTACTGTGAGGTTGGTTACTACTGTGAAGTTGTGGCCGCTATGTGGTCGTACTGGTTACTACTGTGAGGTTGGTTACTACTGTGCGGTTGGTTACTACTGTGAAGTTGTGACCGCTATGTAGCCGTACTGGTTACTACTGTGAGGTTGGTTACTACTGCGAGGTTGTGGCCGCTATGTAGCCGTACTGGTTACTACTGTGAGGTTGGTTACTACTGTGAAGTTGTGGCCGCTATGTGGTCGTACTGGTTACTACTGTGAGGTTGGTTACTACTGTGAGGTTGGTTACTACTGTGAGGTTGTGGCCTCTATGTGGCCGTACTGGTTACTACTGTGAGGTTGGTTACTACTGTGAGGTTGGTTACTACTGCGAGGTTGTGGCCGCTATGTAGCCGTACTGGTTACTACTGTGAGGTTGGTTACTACTGTGAGGTTGTGGCCGCTATGTGGTCGTACTGGTTACTACTGTGAGGTTGGTTACTACTGCGAGGTTGTGGCCGCTATGTGGCCGTACTGGTTACTACTGTGAGGTTGTGGCCGCTATGTGGCCGTACTGGTTACTACTGTGAGGTTGGTTACTACTGTGAGGTTGGTTACTACTGTGAAGTTGTGGCCGCTATGTGGCCGTACTGGTTACTACTGTGAGGTTGGTTACTACTGTGAAGTTGTGGCCGCTATGTGGTCGTACTGGTTACTACTGTGAGGTTGGTTACTACTGTGAAGTTGTGGCCGCTATGTGGTCGTACTGGTTACTACTGTGAGGTTGGTTACTACTGTGAGGTTGGTTACTACTGTGAGGTTGGTTACTACTGTGAAGTTGTGACCGCTATGTAGCCGTACTGGTTACTACTGTGAGGTTGGTTACTACTGCGAGGTTGTGGCCGCTATGTAGCCGTACTGGTTACTACTGTGAGGTTGGTTACTACTGCGAGGTTGTGGCCGCTATGTAGCCGTACTAGTTACTACTGTGAGGTTGGTTACTACTGTGAGGTTGGTTACTACTGCGAGGTTGTGGCCGCTATGTAGCCGTACTGGTTACTACTGTGAGGTTGGTTACTACTGTGAGGTTGTGGCCGCTATGTGGCCGTACTGGTTACTACTGTGAGGTTGGTTACTACTGTGAGGTTGTGGCCGCTATGTGGCCGTACTGGTTACTACTGTGAGGTTGGTTACTACTGTGAGGTTGTGGCCGCTATGTGGCCGTACTGGTTACTACTGTGAGGTTGGTTACTACTGCGAGGTTGTGGCCGCTATGTAGCCGTACTGGTTACTACTGTGAGGTTGGTTACTACTGCGAGGTTGTGGCCGCTATGTGGTCGTACTGGTTACTACTGTGAGGTTGGTTACTACTGTGAGGTTGGTTACTACTGTGAGGTTGGTTACTACTGTGAGGTTGGTTACTACTGTGGGGTTGGTTACTACTGTGAAGTTGTGGCCGCTATGTGGCCGTACTGGTTACTACTGTGAGGTTGGTTACTACTGTGAGGTTGGTTACTACTGTGAAGTTGTGGCCGCTATGTGGCCGTACTGGTTACTACTGTGAGGTTGGTTACTACTGTGAGGTTGGTTACTACTGTGAAGTTGTGGCCGCTATGTGGCCGTACTGGTTACTACTGTGAGGTTGGTTACTACTGTGAGGTTGGTTACTACTGCGAGGTTGTGGCACGCTATGTGGCCGTACTGGTTACTACTGTGAGGTTGGTTACTACTGTGAGGTTGGTTACTACTGTGAGGTTGGTTACTACTGTGAGGTTGGTTACTACTGTGAGGTTGTGGCCGCTATGTGGCCGTACTGGTTACTACTGCGAGGTTGGTTACTACTGTGAGGTTGGTTACTACTGCGAGGTTGTGGCCGCTATGTAGCCGTACTGGTTACTACTGTGAGGTTGGTTACTACTGTGAAGTTGTGGCCGCTATGTAGCCGTACTGGTTACTACTGTGAGGTTGGTTACTACTGTGAGGTTGGTTACTACTGTGAGGTTGGTTACTACTGTGAAGTTGTGACCGCTATGTAGCCGTACTGGTTACTACTGTGAGGTTGGTTACTACTGCGAGGTTGTGGCCGCTATGTAGCCGTACTGGTTACTACTGTGAGGTTGGTTACTACTGTGAAGTTGTGGCCGCTATGTAGCCGTACTGGTTACTACTGTGAGGTTGGTTACTACTGCGAGGTTGTGGCCGCTATGTAGCCGTACTGGTTACTACTGTGAGGTTGGTTACTACTGTGAGGTTGGTTACTACTGCGAGGTTGTGGCCGCTATGTAGCCGTACTGGTTACTACTGTGAGGTTGGTTACTACTGTGAGGTTGTGGCCGCTATGTGGCCGTACTGGTTACTACTGTGAGGTTGGTTACTACTGTGAGGTTGTGGCCGCTATGTGGCCGTACTGGTTACTACTGTGAGGTTGGTTACTACTGTGAGGTTGGTTACTACTGAGAGGTTGTGGCCGCTATGTAGCCGTACTGGTTACTACTGTGAGGTTGGTTACTACTGCGAGGTTGTGGCCGCTATGTGGTCGTACTGGTTACTACTGTGAGGTTGGTTACTACTGTGAGGTTGGTTACTACTGTGAAGTTGTGACCGCTATGTAGCCGTACTGGTTACTACTGTGAGGTTGGTTACTACTGTGAGGTTGGTTACTACTGTGAAGTTGTGACCGCTATGTAGCCGTACTGGTTACTACTGTGAGGTTGGTTACTACTGCGAGGTTGTGGCCGCTATGTAGCCGTACTGGTTACTACTGCGAGGTTGGTTACTACTGTGAAGTTGTGGCCGCTATGTAGCCGTACTGGTTACTACTGTGAGGTTGGTTACTACTGCGAGGTTGTGGCCGCTATGTAGCCGTACTGGTTACTACTGTGAGGTTGGTTACTACTGTGAGGTTGGTTACTACTGTGAGGTTGTGGCCGCTATGTAGCCGTACTGGTTACTACTGCGAGGTTGGTTACTACTGTGAGGTTGGTTACTACTGTGAGGTTGTGGCCGCTATGTAGCCGTACTGGTTACTACTGTGAGGTTGGTTACTACTGCGAGGTTGTGGCCGCTATGTGGCCGTACTGGTTACTACTGTGAGGTTGGTTACTACTGTGAGGTTGGTTACTACTGTGAGGTTGTGGCCGCTATGTAGCCGTACTGGTTACTACTGTGAGGTTGGTTACTACTGTGAGGTTGGTTACTACTGCGAGGTTGTGGCCGCTATGTGGCCGTACTGGTTACTACTGTGAGGTTGGTTACTACTGTGAGGTTGGTTACTACTGTGAGGTTGTGGCCGTTATGTGGCCGTACTGGTTACTACTGTGAGGTTGGTTACTACTGTGAGGTTGTGGCCGCTATGTGGCCGTACTGGTTACTACTGTGAGGTTGGTTGCTACTGTGAGGTTGGTTACTACTGCGAGGTTGTGGCCGCTATGTGGCCGTACTGGTTACTACTGTGAGGTTGGTTACTACTGTGAGGTTGGTTACTACTGCGAGGTTGTGGCCGCTATGTAGCCGTACTGGTTACTACTGTGAGGTTGGTTACTACTGCGAGGTTGTGGCCGCTATGTGGTCGTACTGGTTACTACTGTGAGGTTGGTTACTACTGTGAGGTTGGTTACTACTGCGAGGTTGTGGCCGCTATGTAGCCGTACTGGTTACTACTGTGAGGTTGGTTACTACTGCGAGGTTGTGGCACGCTATGTAGCCGTACTGGCTACTACTGTGAGGTTGGTTACTACTGTGAGGTTGGTTACTACTGCGAGGTTGTGGCCGCTATGTGGCCGTACTGGTTACTACTGTGAGGTTGGTTACTACTGTGAGGTTGGTTACTACTGTGAGGTTGGTTACTACTGCGAGGTTGTGGCCGCTATGTAGCCGTACTGGTTACTACTGTGAGGTTGGTTACTACTGTGAGGTTGGTTACTACTGCGAGGTTGTGGCCGCTATGTAGCCGTACTGGTTACTACTGTGAGGTTGTGGCCGCTATGTAGCCGTACTGGTTACTACTGTGAGGTTGGTTACTACTGCGAGGTTGGTTACTACTGTGAAGTTGTGGCCGCTATGTAGCCGTACTGGTTACTACTGCGAGGTTGGTTACTACTGCGAGGTTGTGGCCGCTATGTAGCCGTACTGGTTACTACTGTGAGGTTGGTTACTACTGCGAGGTTGTGGCCGCTATGTGGCCGTACTGGTTACTACTGTGAGGTTGGTTACTACTGCGAGGTTGTGGCCGCTATGTAGCCGTACTGGTTACTACTGTGAGGTTGGTTACTACTGTGAGGTTGGTTACTACTGCGAGGTTGTGGCACGCTGTGGCCGTACTGGTTGCTACTGTGAGGTTGGTTACTACTGTGAGGTTGGTTACTACTGCGAGGTTGTGGCACGCTGTGGCCGTACTGGTTACTACTGTGAGGTTGGTTACTACTGTGAGGTTGGTTACTACTGCGAGGTTGTGGCCGCTATGTAGCCGTACTGGTTACTACTGTGAGGTTGGTTACTACTGCGAGGTTGTGGCACGCTATGTGGCCGTACTGGTTACTACTGTGAGGTTGGTTACTACTGTGAGGTTGGTTACTACTGCGAGGTTGTGGCCGCTATGTAGCCGTTCTGGTTACTACTGTGAGGTTGGTTACTACTGCGAGGTTGTGGCCGCTATGTAGCCGTGCTGGTTACTACTGCGAGGTTGTGGCCGCTATGTAGCCGTACTGGTGTTGGGAGACGCAGGTGTTGGGACACGCAGGGCGGACTGGCACGGCTGTGAAGCCGATTGTGTGTGGTGTGATTCAAGGTGAAAATCATGACCAAATATGTGACGATCACTGAAGTTGGTATAATTTATGTGGGTAATTAGAGGTGAAAACAAGCGAGCTTAACTTGCATCATTATATAAACTTTGGTAAATGCATGCGAATAGAAGTAATTCACTTGAGGTATTTATTTATCAAAAGCTTCCGAGAATCGCACGTTCGAGGGCTTAAAAGCTTTCTTGTTTACCGTGAAAATCAAAATATATACCGGGAATATACTGAACCTTGCGGCACACGTCATGATCGGTCATGAACGCATAAATGACATGTGTAAAGTAACCAAATCACCAATCACCAAATTAATAGCATAAGTTCGTGTGGCACAAGCGCAAGAGGGCGGTTATTTCGAATCTGACCTGTCATGACCTGAATAAGGCTAGGCTTAAAGTATTCTTGGCCGTTAATTAGACAAATGAAGTTATATTATGATTCTATGGTTTTAAATTATTGTTCCTTTAATAAAATCCGTTATGCCTATCAGTTCCCTAGCCAATGACGTAATTACTTCAATACCATGTATCGTTCGACCAACACCCAAGTGTAGATGATGTAATAATATTTGAGCAATACCCACCGCTGCTTGGGGCACTGTAGAAGCCACTGGAGGGGACGGGGCACTTCCCGAGCTGATGCAATCCAAGAGCGGATCTAGAACGGCCAAGGAAATTGGTTGGGGAGGAAGAGAAAAACACGATTAATCCCCCAAAACACGTAAGATTGTTTTCCTTGTGCATTAATAATGTATTTAAAACAAACTTCCCTTAGTAATTTCATCATCCATTTTTCGTTTTAGTTTGCAGGATTATTTCAGTTTGCAACATCAGGAAATATGTCTAGCTTCTTCCGATTTCATTCGCTTTGGAGGGCTTGGCCCCGATGCAACCCTGAATCCGCCGATGAATCCGAAATCCCCTGAATCCGCCGATGACGCAATCAATTGAGTTGGTGTATCGACCAATGAGCAGCTGGCGTTGGTTGTTCACGGCAACAGACTCCGCCCTCTGGATCCTGGCTGTCAAATCGATAGTTATTGGCGAGGTAATTGTTACATGCACCGTTATCGCGAATTGATGTGCGGAGAAACAACTTAAGGGCGGGGCCATTATTTAGCCTAATGGTCGTTTTGTCTTATGAGCAGACATGTGCATGGATCCCAAAAATGGATCCCGGGATCTGATCCCAGTGATCTGGATCCGGGATCCACTGAGATCATGGATCCACCCTCTCAGTTTTGCCATGGGATCTACTGAGATCATAGATCCAATTTTATATTTGTGCCGTGGGATCCACGAGATCATGGATCAAACCTTATATTTTTGCCGTGGGATCCACGGGATCAAAGATCTAACATTGTATTTTTGCCGTGGGATCCACTGGGATCATGGATCTAGGACAACAACTGTGGGATCAAGCAGATCCAGGATATATTAATAAATGGCAGCTGTAAATACACAACATTCAAATCAATATTAAAAGAAAGTTAAAAGCTGAAGCAGCTTCAAAATGTAATATGTAAAAATAATATACAGCTTAAAAATCATACCAATACCAATTACCAATACACAATTCATGGTGTCGGTATGAAGCATCAAATACTTACAGCAACCAAAACGTACTTCCAATGAAATATTCTAAAAATCTGAAACCAGTGAACACCGAAGACTTTTAAATCCAAACCCAATCTCGGAAGGCTTCAATCAAGGCAATAATCATTATAAATTGATAACTGGTTATGTTGTTGAATTGATTTAGTATTTTGGGAGATAATGACGTTTTAATGACGTCATGTCATGCCATTTTTGGTGGAAAAACGATAAATGTTTGACAAATCGTAGGCAATAGTTTTGAAGCAAATTGCAAATAAAAAAAAAACGTCAAAAGAAGGGAAACGACATTCTCTTAAACTATCTCGGATTTTCGAATTATGGGGTTTTGAAGCCCCCCCCCCCAATAAAAATAAACGGATTTTGTTCTCTCTCGGAAAAATCCACATCCGCCAGATCCGCCAGTGCCTCCCACCGATTTGCACCCCCCCCCCCCCCCCCACACACACACACACAAAACGACTGCTGGATCCGCCAGTGCCCAAGCGGTCTGCCGTTCACAGTAGAAGGCGAGTATAACCCCTGAGGTCAGACAGGTGCCCCAGTGGCGATTAGGGGTCAGTACAGGTTATTCAGGCGCTAGACATGACTCCCAGTGGCGATCATACACTCCAGAAACAGACTGGGAGCCAGAACCAGGCTAAGGCAGTAGCCATTTGACCCCCAGACGAGGCAGGGCCCCGAAGGCGCCCAGTGTATCAGGGATTACCATGACCAGGTGCTGACCGAGGGCCCCTCAATCCGACCAACCTAGGCCCCTCAGAACGACATGGGACCCTCTTAGGCCGGCCGAGGGCCCCTTAAGCCGGTTGGGTCCCTCAGGCCGACCGGGGGCCCTCTTAAGCCTAGCAAGGGCTCCCTCAGGCCGACTGAGGGCCCCTCAGGCTAACCAAGAGCCTTAGGCCGACCGTGGGCCCCGTAAGCCTAATAAGGGCCCCCCAGGCCGACCGAGGGCTCCCTCGGGCCGAGTGAGGGCCCTAAGTCCGAACAAGGACTCTTAAGCCTGGTAAGCCGGGCCGTTTTGGGACCTTCGGCCGCTCCGCCGCTTCCATATGGGCTGAGGGGCCAAGGCGCCCTCCGGGCCCCTCGGACCAAGGGGGGGGGGGAGGGGGCATGTGCCCCCTGTGCCCCCTGGCTGTGCCCCTGCTTTGGACGCAAAGGGAAGGTTTTCGGATGCCAGTCATAGCGCCTCAAAGTCCCAAATAAACAAACAACGAAGAAAACTTCAGAATAATTCTGGTAAAGCAACATACAAAGGGTGTGTACTGTGTATTTATCCCAAGTCCTCGACCCTGCGGTCGACGTAAACGTATTAAAAATGAAAAGTTTCGTGTTCTCGTACAGCATGAATGTCAGTTTGTCGTGCAGTAAACGCTCGTTAATTTGTCATGCCTGCCGGCCCGACCTGACCCGACCCCAAACTCCAACCCGCCTAGCCCCACCCCACCCTACCCCACCCCACCCCGGATACCAGTTGTTGATTGGCTCCTGATTAAGTCTGGTTTCTTGCTCGATTATGGATGATTAATGGGATAATGATGAGCAGTTAGGAAGGTAGCAGTGTCGTGGTTTTATCAGCGTTGTTCTCTGGGACGTATTAATTAGGTGTCGTCAGTCTCTTGTCTTGTCCCACATTTCTGATGTGTCCACTGTTCACCTATTCTTTGCTGATAAAACAACACAGAACTAACTTTTTATCGAAATTCATTCGTGGTCCCAATTTATTTCACAAAATCCATCCGTGGTTCCAAGGGTTCACTCATGAACAATACAACTATGGCGCCCTTAAAGGGAATAGGTCACCTTGAAAGTTGTCTTGAAATTTGGCTTTAAGGGGTATTTCGAGCTGAAAAAAACGAATATGGCATTTGTTTGGACGATAGATGGATACCCGTCCAAAAATGGCCATATTTCTCTTTTCTCCTGCATGGCCATAACAAACTTCATGACAATTATGACGTCATGCATATGGTAGCTTGGATATGGAAACTATTGCACACAATAACGACGGACTTTAGGCATATATACGCAGGCTGCTTGTAACGTAAACAACTGTTGTGAGGACCCGAAACAAGTTTTGGGAAAATTAAATTTCTTCTTCTAAAAGGGGCCCACTAGCTCTGTGTCGAAATTACTTAGCGTAGCGAGGTAATTTTTTCACCACAACCCGTTTTCAATCTGCTCTAAAAATCTGCTATCTCAGTTCAAAACCCCATGTTAAAGGTGAGCTATTCCCTTTAAGCCCCAATCATCAACTATCTCCGAAATACTATTTTCGTATCTTGGCGATAAGATACTAGTTGCGAAAAGCCAAAAAGGTCTTGCGGGCTTCAAAAGCGTAAATCTGCGAGTCTGCCCATGTTCCGTATCACGTAGCAGGGTTTCGTTAATTTGTCATGAAGTGGCCGTAAAGGCTGAAACACAGCTCTCTCGCACGCAAATCGTGTCTCGCAACTCCCATTGAAATACACGTATTACTTCCCGCTCGCGTCTCGTCTCACATCTCGCAGTGTCGCTGTTAAATCGCGTTGAGATCTCGTCCCCGAATAGTGGGTCTCGCAGCGGCATCTATCTCGCATGCGAGAGAGTTGACTCTAGGTTAACTTTTCCGCACGATTTTAGTGCGAGACTAGATTTTCGAGCGAGACCGCCCAGACGAGGGACGCGATTGCCTGCTATACGCGACTTGCCTGCGAGACATAAAAATGTGCTGTGTTTCAGCCTTAAAGCTGCAGCCGTTTGGATTTCATGCATTCTTATAGTCGCTGAAGCCGTTACGAGACCACGCCCAAATAGCAGGCAGGTCTTGACATTCACGTGTCGTTTTAGTGATAGCGGCTCTCCCCTCTGTGTGTCCATGACGCAACTAATCGCGAATGTAAGCTAAATCAGCTCAGTTTAACACCAGGCACGTGGACATGTGAGAGGTGGGTGTAAGGGGGGAGCGGCAGTGAAACTTAAATCATCTTTTTATGAAAACCCAACCTATACAAGATTTCTTCGCGGATTTGAGCTCTTCTCTTCTTTGTGTTCCTTTTGCTCTGTCAAATTTGCCTGAAATAGCTATACAAATCTAAAAAAATAATGAACATTATAGCCTTAAAGTGGGCGACATTACCCCTTGGCCCGCCCTTTCCTTGGTATTTGACCTCGGGTCAGCCCTATGGCACGCGGCTAACCGAGGACGTCAGCCAAAGGAGCTGGTGAAATTGCCAGTCTCCCACCTCTGACTCGGCAGTCTCGTGTTGACCGCGCTGTTAGTCTGCGGCCGGAGACTCTCACCTCGGACTCGACCGTCTCTCGTGTTGACCGCGCTGCTGGTCTGCGGCCGGAGACTCTCACCTCGGACTGGGCAGTCTCGTGTTGACCGCGCTGCTGGTCTGCGGCCGGAGACTCCCACCTCGGACTCGGCAGTCTCGTGTTGACCGCGCTGCTGGTCTGCGGCCGGAGACTCCCACCTTGGACTCGACAGTCTCGTGTTGACCGCGCTGCTGGTCTGCGGCCGGAGACTCCCACCTCGGACTGGGCAGTCTCTCGTGTTGACCGCGCTGCTGGTCTGCGGCCGGAGACTCCCACCTCGGACTCGGCAGTCTCGTGTTGACCGCGCTGTTAGTCTGCGGCCGGAGACTCCCACCTCGGACTGGGCAGTCTCGTGTTGACCGCGCTGCTGGTCTGCGGCCGGAGACTCTCACCTCGGACTGGGCAGTCTCTCGTGTTGACCGCGCTGCTGGTCTGCGGCCGGAGACTCTCACCTCGGACTCGACCGTCTCTCGTGTTGACCGCGCTGCTGGTCTGCGGCCGGAGACTCTCACCTCGGACTGGGCAGTCTCGTGTTGACCGCGCTGCTGGTCTGCGGCCGGAGACTCCCACCTCGGACTCGGGGCAGTCTCGTGTTGACCGCGCTGCTGGTCTGCGGCCGGAGACTCACCTCGGACTGGGCAGTCTCTCGTGTTGACCGCGCTGCTGGTCTGCGGCCGGAGACTCCCACCTCGGACTCGGGGCAGTCTCGTGTTGACCGCGCTGTTAGTCTGCGGCCGGAGACTCCCACCTCGGACTGGGCAGTCTCGTGTTGACCGCGCTGCTGGTCTGCGGCCGGAGACTCCCGACCTCGGACTGGGCAGTCTCGTGTTGACCGCGGTCAGAGGCCGGTACGCTAATGGATGCTGTGCAGTCCGCTGAATGCCTCGCTGTCAGCACTGGCGGTTCCAGAACTGCTTACATCTGGTGGCCCGCTCTTAAAAAGTCGGACAATATTACACACAACAAAATAATCAGTCTTTTCCTGTTCTTGCATGGGAAACTTGCTTTGCTTTAAACAAATCCAAGTGTCAATGAAAGCCGCTTAGTTTTTCTTGGTAAAATCTGGAAAAAATATATTTGTGTAAGTTCCTTAGAGTTTCTTTAAAATCGTTGAAATCCGAAAATGATAGAATCTTCGACCGATTTCAGTCGTTTTGGGAGATCATGGCACCGTCGAGGCCTGCTGCTCGGGGCTGGCGTGTTGCCGATACCGTTTGACATTTGGCATGGCGGTACTACCGTGACCTTCCCGAGGCGATCGATGACCTTGACACCGTGACGTCATCTGCCACGTGACCGGCTAAGGTTTTGACCGGCGTCGGAACTCGGAAGGAAGGTACTCGTAGGAACTACTACGAGCGGTCAGCTGGCGGCCACATGGCACAAGGCAACGGCAGTAGCTGTTGGTTGAGTTATGACCTAGACCTTGGAGTTAATAGCAGTTTGGTTCGATCGAGTTATATAGCGTGGAACATCGACTTGTTGAAAGGCAACAATGGTTGAAATCCTCCTTACAAGTCAGTTATGATTGGTGTTTATGAGCAATGCAAGAGCTTTGTCTATAGTGTGAACCAGGGCCTCGGCTAAGGAATTCCCACTGGGGAAAGTCGAGAGAAAAATATGCTAAGGCATATGGCTAAGCGTACCTATACATAGGTACTGATACATTTAAGTGTGATAATGACTAAGATAAGAGTAAATACAAATGAAATATTATAATAATACAATAATGAAGCTGAATAAAAATGATAAATATAAACACGCCATCATCGAAGATCCACACCTGCGATGTCGATTTTTGAAAACGATTTGGGGGACCAAACAGGAACTGAGCGAAGGGGTCCACCGACGCCATAGCTTTATCAATACAACTAAATCGGTCCAAATTAACACATTTTCTGAAGGAAGATCTAAGCAGCTTATACAAGGCATAATTTGTTTTAAAGCAGTTCTTAACCCGCGCCCTGCCGGTGCTCGGCGCCAGCTTAGTCGTGTCAGGGTAGGCATCTGATGCCCCCCTGAACTCTGCTCCAGTGGGGATTAGGCAGAATACAACACATGTAGCTCGTCTAAATTCATGTCGAAATTATTTCGGTTATTTTTGGTTCAGGTCAATATTGAGGTCACTGCCAGCGGTCATTAATTGTGTTATGTATTATCAGTAGAACAACACATGCACAGAGTCGATTTTCGTATGGGCTCTGGGTCTGTGGGTGTTTCACACATCACATCATAGGTCAATATTGCATGCAATTGGTTCCAGAGACCACCAAAATGTTTCAGCTACTGCGATAGCTAGGAAGAGGCCAAGCTGAAAATAAAAATAAAGGTATCAAAGTTGTCATTGCTTGGGTGTATTCCATTTTTAGATCAGGTCAATAGACGAGATGAAAAGAGATGCTGTCGGTCTCACGTCTCCGTCTGTCATTAAGAGTTATTGGAAGGAAGTGGTGGTGACCGCAGGTAACCCCAGCTGACCAGCTGACCTTGTGGCGGTCACTGATCAAAAATGTGCTCGAGTCATCAATAATGAGCTAAAATAACGTTATTGAAACATTTTGTCTGATCTGTGTTTTCTCCTAAAAGAGGAAGCATTATTTGTTGTAAAGCCTAGTGATGCATCATTTATAGTATTCTAGTGCCCGCTCGTGTCGAATTAACTCAGTTTCACTGGGGGGGGGGGGGCAAATTGGTTCCACTGGGGGGCAATCGCCACCCCCAGCCCAGTTAACATGTTATCCGAGGCCCTGGTGTGAACTGTTTAAGGTTGTTTGACATTGGTTACGATTGCCATGATGGACTTGTTAACGATTAAACGCCAATTTGTTTTCTTGAGACGACTGTGTGTAAAACGGATCGATGAGTTTATGTTTCTTATGACGCTGCGAAGATCGCAGTGCGATCTTAAAGAAACAAACTCATCGATCTGTTTGACATCAGAGGTCGTCGTACTTTTACGACGTAAAACACCAGGCGCCTCGACTGTTAGCGGATTCATGACCATACCTTGACCATGCCTTGACCATACCATGACCATACCATGACCATACCATGACCATACCATGACCATACCATGACCATACCATGACCATACCATGACCATACCATGACCATACCATGACCATACCATGACCATACCATGACCAGACCATGACCAGACCATGACCAGACCATGACCATACCATGACCATACCATGACCATACCATGACCATACCATGACCATACCATGACCATACCATGACCATACCATGACCATACCATGACCATACCATGACCATACCATGACCATACCATGACCATACCATGACCATACCATGACCATACCATGACCATACCATGACCATACCATGACCATACCATGACCATACCATGACCATACCATGACCATACCATGACCATACCATGACCATACCATGACCATACCATGACCATACCATGACCATACCATGACCATACCATGACCATACCATGACCATACCATGACCATACCATGACCATACCATGACCATACCATGACCACACCATGACCACACCATGACCACACCATGACCACACCATGACCACACCATGACCACACCATGACCACACCATGACCACACCATGACCACACCATGACCACACCATGACCACACCATGACCACACCATGACCACACCATGACCACACCATGACCACACCATGACCACACCATGACCACACCATGACCACACCATGACCACACCATGACCACACCATGACCACACCATGACCACACCATGACCACACCATGACCACACCATGACCACACCATGACCACACCATGACCACACCATGACCACACCATGACCACACCATGACCACACCATGACCACACCATGACCACACCATGACCACACCATGACCACACCATGACCACACCATGACCACACCATGACCACACCATGACCACACCATGACCACACCATGACCACACCATGACCATGACCACACCATGACCACACCATGACCACACCATGACCACACCATGACCACACCATGACCACACCATGACCACACCATGACCACACCATGACCACACCATGACCACACCATGACCACACCATGACCACACCATGACCACACCATGACCACACCATGACCACACCATGACCACACCATGACCACACCATGACCACACCATGACCACACCATGACCACACCATGACCACACCATGACATACCATGACATACCATACCATACCATACCATACCATACCATACCATACCATACCATACCATGACCATACCATGACATACCATACCATACCATACCATACCATACCATACCATACCATACCATGACCATACCATACCATGACTATACCATACCTTGACCATACCTTGCTATGTTGTGCAGTGCGCACGGTTCGTTGGAACGATTCGGAGGTGTCAAACTACGGAAGATGCACCATTGGAAAGCTGAGCTCACGCGGAATCCAGCGATGTAAATTTTTCACAAATCCATTAATCGCCTTTTTTAAATGGACATTTTGTCTGAATTCGCGCCCCTTTCGTTTGGCCAGGGTTATCACGTATGGTATGACGAAAATGCAGACCAATGGCATGTCGACTGATTCGTCATGATCTGCACGACATAGTCTCACAGAGTGCAAAGCCATTAGATGGTTTAGTTGGTTGCACGGCTGCATCAAAGCCAAGCGCTCCCGGTGTCGGCACTACGGCACCCTCCCGCCCGCGCAGAATCGCCCCTCGGGACACGCGAGCTGAGCACTGCGCGCCGCCGACCCGGCTTACGAAGCGGCTTCTCTGCCAGTTACGGACAACCGGTGGATCGCATTTTGCAAAACCTAACTCTGTCCACCAGCCCAGCCACCCAAGGAGATCGTGACAAATTTCCAGCCACCTCCGATCGCTACAAATGGTACTTTTTGACAATTGTATGCACCATATTTTCCAAACGTAGCCTCTGACCCGACTCGCTTGGCTGGCCGCGCCGGCCCGGCTCGACCAACTTCGAGTATGTACACGATGTGACGTCAGAGGCCACGACGCGGCCCCCGCCGGCCGGCTGGCCGGTCAGGGTCAGGTCATGACCGGCGGCCAAACGAAAGGGGCGCGAATTGGGGCAAAATGTCTATTAAAAAAAGACGCTCGATGGCTTTTGTGTGTGCAAAATATACATCTCTAGATGCCGCGTGAGCTCAGCTTTCGAATGGTGCATCCATGGGTGGCACTTTGTATGGGGTTGGTGTGGACAGCTCCACATCATCTTGAAAGTTGGGGTGGAAAATCCACACCAACTTTTAGATGCATCTGTTATGCATTGCTTATGACTTTCTCAGCAATAGTTCCAAAAATGGTTCAACAACATACAGTAAGCCATAAATTGCCAAAAACATACAAGTATATTATCAATAGTTTATATTTAATTATATTGTATTGCCTGATCCTAATCTACTAACAATCTACTTATCAGTTCAAACATAACTACATAATCGTCTTTGATCAGAATTATTGATAAAATCTTTATTTTTGCCTAATAAGGAAAATTTGGGCCAGTAAAAGGTAGATCAAGACGAGAGGAGCTCAAATACATATGCAAATACATTTTGCACATGGGGCTGGGGTTCACTCAAGACGAGATCGAAGTTTCACCCCCACATTTTTCATGACGCTCCTAAGATTCTGAAACAAATATGAAATAAGCCGTTCAAGTTACTTAGGTTTTCTCTCAAATCATGTCACAACGTAAGCCAATTTACGGCCGATTTCAGGCGTTTGGGAGTGCCCATTTGGTCTATTGAATCCGGTGGTGTCAAAATCCTAACTCTATAGTTCGGAAATGATATCAAAGACTTTGCTTTCAATCATAGCTCTACTACTATATACAGATTAGTCACAGTTCTCTATACAAAGAAAATCGGCAGCTTTTAACAGTCACACCTGGCGCCATCTAGTGCCTGGGCTGACACCTCGCGGCAGCATTCGAATCTGAGCCCTTCGACCAGATCGCATTACGCATGCGCATTTGCGCCATCCTCTGGGGCCGGACTGGCGGCAGCCTCAGCCGGGGAATCCAAGGGTTCCGGGTTCGAGTCTGGCTACTGGCGCAGGTCATTCGGTTCCCCGCTTGGGAGGGTGGTTCCCTCCCCACCCGGGCGGCATATAGCTATAGGCTGGACTACTGTGTGGACGGGAACCCCTCCCCTCCCCCCAAAACAAAATCCTCAGCCGGGCCTGGGATCCTGCAGCCGCGCGAGAGAGCTGCGATATTTGCTGGAGCATCACATACCCGTGACGAATTATAACGCCAAAATTAAGTTATATCTCGTGTAATATTGAAGAATGTGGTGTATTCTTATACTGATGAATATTCACTTATCTAAAGAACACCGCAGTTCGATGAAAACATCGTCATACGGTTGCAGGGGATTCAAAGGTTGCCGCTTTACTCGGCCGGCAACGGTCTGCCCGCCGCCGACGCTAGCAGACTGCGGTACGATAATACAATATCATAATATGGATAATAGATGATAGTTTTCAAACAAATGTGGCCAGATCGATGGATAAACATGTTCCCTTGTTCATGAACTTTGATTTCCGTCGCTACGACTCCTAGTAGCCGAATAATCGCTTGGAGGCACAGCATCCGGGCCTCAGATGGCTACCATTGCCTGGCACGGGACGGAATCGTCGGTTGAGCGGCGTTCGCCCGCTGATGCCTCAGTAGCTGGGCTGAACGGGTGGAGGCGGTGAGGCGGCAGGCCGGCCGGGCCTCAGTCGGCTCGCAGTGGTTTGCTGTAGTATGGTAAACGTACTGACGGGTGGATGGAAGAGCCGGAGAATTTCGGTGATATGCCATAATAAAATGTACTGCGATTTGCAGAAAGGGAATCATTCACACATCTTTTTTCTATGGCAACTAATGAATATTTCAAAGCACATTCTTCCTAAATAGGTGAGGCCCAGCCTCAGTTGCCTCATATGACTAGCCGCCACTGGAAGGTATCCAATGTGTTTCCTGCACTATCTTTTGCGAAAATGTGCAAAACAAATTATGAACGATCAACAATCATTTGAAAAACAGTGCATCGACATGGGCAGTTTAGCTTGGCACCGGCCTGCCGGTGCCCGGCTAAACTACGGCGACCTATTTAGTGTCGGCGATTTGTTTACCAAGTGTCCATTCAACAACGTTGAACATATTGATGCAAAAGCGCCAGATGTTGCGCTTTCCAATAGTGGAGGGAAAATACCGATCATTAATTTTCCCAAACTTCCAACTTTGAATTAGGGAATCATTTTATTTAATGTTTTATTTAGATCACATTTTAATACCATAACGGTAGCCAAATAAATTGTTGCTAACAAAATCAAAAGGTGATTATCTCCCTTTAATCAATTTTTGTGAATTTGAAAGGTAAATTTCTTAAGCTCGAATACCAAAATAAAGTGACTGACCCAAATCGGCTGAGAAAAAATGGGGGTACTTTTTTGCCACAAAGATGCCCCCCCCCCCCCAGGGTGTTTGAGTCTGCTACCAGTCCACACCAACTTTGAGAACGTTTCTGCACCCATGGGTGCATCTCACGTAGTTTGACTGCTCGGAATCCTTCCAACGAGCCGTGTGGGCAGGGTACCTAACCTAACCTAACCTAACCTAACCTAACCTAACCTAACCTAACCTACCCTGCCCACACGAGCCGTGTGGGCAGGGTACCGAAGTATGAACTGTGCATTTAACCTGTCACCGATGACACTCTGGCCATGACGTGAACCCTACAAGCGAGGGTGAACACGCTGCAAAACATTGGAGCAAAATGGTAGAAAATGGACTGCTGTTATTCAAATGAAGTAGTTTGTATTGTTAAGCTCTTATGAATATTAACGTCAATGGCCTTTTTGATCAACATTGTATCGATATCTCCAGTTTGTTTTTATAAGGGTCAATGTTTCAGATATTTAATGTGAAAGTGGTCCTTTGTGCCTGATGTCCTGTCTGAGCCTGAAGGCCCAGCTAATCACATCTAAGGTAATTAGACGTCATTTGGACCAACGGATGTTAGTCCACAGACATGTCGCGATGGCATGTCTGTGGAATTCTGATCAGGGATAAGGGATCGGGTCTTCTGGTAAGGGACCAGTAAAACGCCTTTTTGGGCGATGACCGAACGAGCGCGCTCTGGTAAAGCTAAAACAGGTTTGAAATACGAAACGGTAAGGGAGCACACGTGGTAGTAAGTCATTTTAGTCCTCCATAAAAAAAATGCCAGGCCTCAATGCATGCCAACACACAAATTAAGTTGTATTAAATTGTTAATGATCTCCTTTCTCAAATCCGCCAAAAGGGAGTACGTCCTGAGCGCTGCATGCTTCAGCGTATACATTAATGCTTAGAATAATACAGCCATTTTTTATCGAATCATTTTTGCAAGGTTTTTTGTTCATTTCGACGTTCGCGTGTGCCATCTGCCACGCGCTGTGGTACCACCTCTATCAGAACGCACCATACCAAAACAAAAATTGATTTGATGGGCCTATCCAATGGTGAAAACCCAATCTCAATCGGAGCAGTGGTTGCAAAGTTATTAGCTTCCGAAAAGCGTCTGTATGGCCGGTTCGGGCCGGTTCGGGTCCGGTCAAATGTAAATTTGTCTAGTAAGTTGACGAGAAACTTCACGGACGCTTCGCGCCCGCTCTGTAATAACACAATATCCTGATTAAAAATCATGGAGTAAGTTTTTTGGCTAAGGATTAAGGAATAGGCCTTCTGACTAGGGATTGGGAAAAAGATCTTCTGGCTAAGAGATTAGGTTCCGGATTACTCTTCTGGGATCTGAGGTTCCGGAGTACTCTTCTGGATTACATTTCTGATTAGAAATGCTGCATAGCTGCGCACCTGAAGCGAGTACCTCTCACGTATGTGGTATATGGTGGGCTGCTTTCTTTTGCACGCTCCATGTTGCCACTTGGTCGCTAGGAACACATGATCTTAGCTGCGTGGCGATAGCCACGTACTCCTTCCTGTATTCGTGCCTGCTGATGTGCGGTACAGACGCGTGTCGCTATATCCGTGCCGTGATATCCGTGCCGTGATATCCGTGCCGTGATATCCGTGCCGTGATATCCGTGCCGTGATATCCGTGCCGTGATATCCGTGCCGTGATATCCGTGCCGTTATATCCGTGCCGTGATATCCGTGTCGCTATATCCGTGTCGCTATATCCGTGCCGTGATATCCGTGCCGTGATACCCGTGCCGTGATATCCGTGCCGTGATATCCGTGCCGTGATATCCGTGTCGCTATATCCGTGCCGTGATATCCGTGCCGTGATATCCGTGCCGTAATATCCGTGCCGTGATATCCGTGCCGTGATATCCGTGTCGCTATATCCGTGCCGTGATATCCGTGCCGTGATATCCGTGTCGCTATATCCGTGCCGTGATATCCGTGCCGTGATATCCGTGTCGCTATATCCGTGCCGTGATATCTGTGCCGTGATATCCGTGCCGTGATATCCGTGTCGCTATATCCGTGCCGTGATATCCGTGCCGTTATATCCGTGTCGCTATATCCGTGCCGTGATATCCGTGCCGTTATATCCGTGCCGTGATATCCGTGCCGTGATATCCGTGCCGTGATATCCGTGTCGCTATATCCGTGCCGTGATATCCGTGTCGTGATATCCGTGCCGTGATATCCGTGCCGTGACGTATCGCTATATCCGTGCCGCTATATCCGTGCCGCTATATCCGTGCCGTGTCGTGTCACTATGCGTGCGGGACTCTTTTTTTATCTTTTTTTTAGTCCGAATGTTTTTGTGTGGATGGATTTCCGAGGTCAGGACCCACGCTAAGCAGAGCTTGTTGCGCAGGTCCTGACCTCACCACCCGATCGCGCAATTCCTGTTCGTCGGCAGAATTTAAGAGACGAAAGTTTTACGTGCCCGACATACCTGGACACGGTCCGCCCCGCTCACTGACGTCACCTGACCTTGAGTGCGACCGCTGCCACCGGCCGCAGGTCATCCCAGTCAGGAGCAAATAGCGAGCGCCGAAGCGACTCGAACCCGGGCTGCCACTACCGGGATAGGTCAGAAGTCCAGCGCTCTCCCACTGAGCTACCGGGGCGGACTATGCGTGTTAAGATCAGGTTATAGCGTGTCCGTGCGGGACCCCTTTCCATGGTGTCGTCCGTTATATCGGCAGGACAGTATAGTACTGCAGTGACCGTGATATCCGTCCGTTATATCGGCAGTACGATATAGTACCGCAGTGACCGTGATATCCGTCCGTTATATCGGCAGTACGGTGTAGTACCGCAGTGACCGTGACATCCGTCCGTTATATCGGCAGTACGGTATAGTACCGCAGTGACCGTGGCATTGACCGACGCGTGTCCGCTGTGTCCGTTGGCGAGCCTCCGCCGCCGTGGTGTTGGCGTGTTTTTGCTCCTCGTCTATCCGTCTGACCCCCCCCCCCCCCGTCCTCGCCGTACTGTCTCCCCGGAGAGGGTAAAAACTAGTCAGGTGGGTACTGGAGGTTTGCGGTTGGTGAACGATAAAGGTATCTGCGATGGTTGGTAGATAGTGACGTCGGGGCAATTAGGACGAAATTAAATCGATAACGACATTATTTAGTGTTATCAAACTTATTTAGCTATCTACGGGCGTCTCATACAAAAATTACCTATTTTAATTCGTAATAACGAGAGAACTAGCAATGCCCGGGCATCTAAACAAAACCAAAAGATAGCCCTATCAATGCTATTTTATTTGCAACCACCCACTATCATCTCAGTGTCCCTTGACACCAGTTACAGCACGTGATCGAAGTGCCCCCCTTTCCGCTCCAAGCACAATGTTGCCCTCTTCATGTTGAGAAAGACACAGTTGCAGGTTGGTTGAGGCTTGAACCTGTCTGATCTGGCGTCACACCTCTAGCTTTAGGTCCCGGATGGTCTTCGGTGCTGACTGATAGACCAGAGACTTACGGTGACAAGGGGGAAATACAATGGGGTCAGATCGGTCGATTGGGCCGGCCACGGTGTGGGGTTCCAGCAGCGATCAGACGGTGCCAAACTGCTCGCGCAGCCACGCCAGGTTCGTGCCGGCTCGATGAGGTGGCGCCCCATCTTGCTGGAACCAGGATATGTCAGTCATGCCATCTTGTTCGGAAGAGCTGTCAGGAACATCTCCAACACGTTGTTGTACCGTTCAGCGTTGACAGTGACTGTCCTTCCAGCGTCATCCTCGTACCAAAAGTGCCCGATTATGCCCTCGCTGCTGACCGCACACCAGGCTGTGCACCTCTCCGCGTACCCAATCCTCTGGTCGATCATATCTGGCCGTGATCCGGACCAGATCCACCTGTTTTGCCGGTTGGGCTCTCCTTCAGAATGTCTTTCTCAACAAGAAGAAGAGGGCAACATTGTGCTGGGAGCGGAAAGGGGGCACTTCGATCACGTGCTGTAACTGGTGTCGAGGGACACAGATGATAGTGGGTGCTTGCAAATAAAGTAACATTGACAAGGCTATCTTTTGGCTTTTGTTTGGATGCCCCGACATTGCTAGTTCTCGTTATCACGAATTTAAAATAGGTACTTTTTCTGGGACACCCTGTCCCGCGGATCTAGAGGGCCAAAAGGCCATTCTACAATTAACCAATTTGTTCAGTAATTAGCACATTCTTGGAAATAATAATTATAAAGTTTGATGAATAAACTTATTCAGCGACCGAACACAGGATCGTTATATTTCATATTGGGTAAACAACCCCATTCAGGAAAAGGAAACTGCTTGCTCTTTGTTCTCACCTTTCTGGAGTTACCCTCACATTGTTTTTTCCTGGCGTAATCACTGGCGGATCCATGGGGAGGGGGGGGGGGTGGGGGGAGGGCCATGGGGAGGGGGGGGGGGGGTGGGGGGAGGGGGGGGGGGGGGGTGAAAGAGGCAAAAGTCTCCCTCCTATTCCACGCTCGACGGGGGCGGCAATAGAAATTAGCACACACACCCAAATCCGCTGAAACTGGCGATGAAAAAGGGGTGCTGACTGCGAAAAATATTTTTTTTCGAAATAAGTAAATAGTTGTTTTTTGCCTCGTTGGTGTTTCCTCTATTTGGTAGCATTTTGGTAGCAGTAGGGAAAGTGGCGCGTGCATATTTGGAAATGTCTAATACCAAATCCAGACATCATATTTAAGTAGCCATAAGTCATCAAAAACTAAAGATATTGCTGTGAAATTCGGTTTGGGTATTGTCCATACTTCGTTCTCCAATATATATTCCGGTTTTTGAATGTTTGGGAATTTTTATTTTGTGGATTTGTTCTCCAAAAATCATTTTGTCATCAAATCATGTCATATCAAATCATATTAAAAAGCCGGAATATATATTGGAGAACCAAGTATGGACGATGCCCAAACCAAATTCCAAAGCATTATCTCGAGTGTTGACTGACTTATGGCTCCCTAAGTATGATGGGTCTGGACTTTGTATTCGACATTTCCAAATATGTGTGGCGCGTCTGGCGCTATTTTCGATCTGGAGCGATTCCTACAACCAACGTAAGTAAAAACGTCGCGTTTGGGCGCCAAAGCGGTTAGCGCGTAACAGCATGCGGGGAACGCATTTCGACAGTATTTGAGGAATTGTGACTGGGATTTGAGTCTCGTTATTTTTATTTTCCCTGTAAACATGTAGCCAAATAAAATTCACACTTTGTGAATGTGTATAGTTAATATTTTTCATTGTCAAGGTCATTTGAAATTACTGTAGCTTGGGATGGCTACTTTGGAGTTGAGCCTCAGGTCATCCAGACTCAAGTAATTGCAGGTACCAATTTTAAATCTGACACCCATTTTGCACCATGCCTTAGGAGTTAGGTACCTATCCGTGTACATTTAATGGGTGCTATGAGTGGAGGTCTCAATTTTGTTTAGCCTTTCCAACTAGTAAAGATCAGACTCAGCATGAACTCAGATACAAAAATGTTTGAAAGCGACAGAAGAGGTAAAATTAGGTTTGTCTGGTCTTTACCACTGGAGGATCCAGGGGGGGGGGGGGTCATTAGGGGAACATGTCCCCCCCCCCCCCACATGAACATGGCGGGCATTCAATAGAAGGATGCCCCCCGTCCTGTGTTCCTGCATTGGCTGTAAGAAGTGATATAGGGATCCCCGGGTCAATGACTTTTTTGCGTTGAGGACCCGATGCCGTGTCCTAGCATTGGGAAATTTGAGTGGAAAATGACGCCCTATGGATAGTATTTTCCACTCTTTTCCCTCAGTTTTACTGTTCATTTTCCACTCCTTATTTTACAATGTACCTATTGGATAATTGGAAGTAACCGTGACACTGATTTGTGGATGTAGTTAGGGATAGACTGTCCGGAGGGAAAGACAGGTAACAATTGGCGGTAATAACTAATTCTGGTGAGCGGGTAACTAGGTATTGATAAAGCCAAGTACATATGTTTTTGGGTTGAATTTTCCACTCTGTATGCTTATTTTTAGCCAGAATTTTTCATTCCGCATCCCAGCTCCAAGGCAATCAATCCTAGGACCCTGCCCGACGCCCCCCCCCCCCCCCCCCCCCCCGTCAACGACTCTTCGCGCTGACGACCCGACTCCACTCCCCCGGACAACAACTTTTTGCTGATGAAGCAGAGCGAAATGATCTGCCAGTGGGCGTAATTGAATCCCAGAGGCATCCTCTGCAACAGCCATAATCCATTGCCCGACTATTCGGGGAGTTCCCGGGAGCCGGGGAGACTTCCCGGGAGCCGGGGAGACTTCCCCGGAGCCGGGGGGACTTCCCCGGAGCCGGGGGGACTTCCCCGGAGCCAGGGGGACTTCCCCGGAGCCGGGGGACTTCCCCGGAGCCAGGAGGACTTCCCCGGAGCCGGGGGGACTTCCCGGGAGCCAGGGGGACTTCCCGGGAGCCAGGGGGACTTCCCGGGAGCCGGGGGGACTTCCCGGGAGCCAGGAGGGACTTCCCGGGAGCCGGGGGACTTCCCGGGAGCCAGGGGGACTTCCCCGGAGCCAGGGGGACTTCCCCGGAGCCAGGGGGACTTCCCCGGAGCCGGGGGGACTTCCCGGGAGCCGGGGGACTTCCCGGGAGCCAGGGGGACTTCCCGGGAGCCAGGGGGACTTCCCGGGAGCCGGGGAGACTTCCCGGGAGCCGGGGGGACTTCCCGGGAGCCGGGGGGACTTCCCGGGAGCCGGGGGGACTTCCCGGGAGCCGGGGGGACTTCCCGGGAGCCAGGGGGACTTCCCGGGAGCCAGGGGGACTTCCCGGGAGCCAGGGGGACTTCCCGGGAGCCGGGGGGACTTCCCGGGAGCCGGGGGGAGTTCCCGGGAGCCAGGGGGACTTCCCGGGAGCCGGGGGGACTTCCCGGGAGCCGGGGGGAGTTCCCGGGAGCCAGGGGGATTTCCCGGGAGCCGGGGGGACTTCCCCGAGTCGAGGATGACCTCTAACGTGACGTTCGCCCGTTAGCGGATATTGTAGCCGTGGTGGTATCTGGGATAGTGAGACATATGGCGGGGGTCATTATCAGGATCGTATAGCCCGGGGCGTATAGGCTTTGAGTAACTAATGGTCATATGATCTAGCTTCGGACGTGTCGCCAGCTGGCGACGCGTCGGAAAGCTGGATCATATGACCATTAGTTACTCAAACATTACACCGTCTCTGGAACCGTATGACACAGCATAGACGCTTTTGTTAACGACTGTGAAGAGAGACTGTGGTTGTTGTTAAGGGTCAAACACCTTGACTTCTCGAGACCAAGCCGCTGTTGTTGCCCTGTATCCTAGTTTCTAGTTTTTAGTTTAGTTTTAGTATTGTTTGTATTTGTCGAAGAACGAAGACGTGCCAATTTACGATGGTATGTGTGTGTGCTGGGCGTTAAATGTTTACGGCCATATGTTAACGGAATATTACCGAATGATATTCAAATTTTAAAACCGTTAGTGGACACTGGACATTGTGCCTTGGTGCTCTTACATGATTTGAAGACTGTGTCTCCTTGCTTACAGAGGAGGGCAGCCTGTCCCGTCGCTGTGAGCAGCTTTCCACGCTGGTCCACTCGCTGCCACCGTCACACTACGCACTGCTGCGGTTCCTCTGCTCCTTCTTGCGACGCGTCACAAACTTCCACAGGTTAGTAGGTATACAGGTCACACTCAGGTCACACTCAGGTCACAGGTCATAAGCAGGTCACACGCAGGTCACACGCAGGTCACACGCAGGTCACACGCAGGTCACACGCAGGTCACACTGGCCACACGCAGGTCACACGCGGGTCACACGCAGGTCACACGCAGGTCACACTCAGGTCACACTCAGGTCACACTCAGGTCACACGCAGGTCACACGCAGGTCACACGCAGGTCACACGCAGGTCACACTCAGGTCACACTCAGGTCACACGCAGGTCACACGCAGGTCACACGCAGGTCACACTCATGTCACACGCAGGTCACACGCAGGTCACACTCAGGTCACAGGTCATAAGCAGGTCACAAACTTCCACAGGTCAGTGCAAAGACCACAGGTAAAACTCAAGTCACGTCACACTCGGGTCACGTCACACTCTGGTCACGTCACACTCGGGTCACGTCACACTCGGGTCACGTCACACTCGGGTCACGTCACGCTCATGCCGCGTCACGCTCATGCCGCGTCACACTCGGGTCACGTCACAATCGGGTCACGTCACACTCGGGTCACGTCACACACGGGTCACGTCACACTCGGGTCACGTCACACTCTGGTCACGGTCGGAGTGTTTGCAGGTCACAAAAGTCACTTCCACAGTTCAGTATAACGCGGCACAAACTTCTCACAGGTCAGTATAACGCGTCACAAACTTCCCACAGGTCACTATAACGCGTCACAAACTTCCACAGGTCAGTATCACATATTAAATGTCGCACACAGGTCACGGTACAGACCACACACATGTCAAAAACAGGTCGCAGGTCTCATAGGTCACAAACTTCGACAGGTCAGTACAGAGGTCACACCGCACAGGTCGCATATAGGTCATACGTTTCCAGTGTTTCCACAGGTCAATAGACAAGTCACATGTGACACAAATGGGCAATTCCAGGACAGATCACCAAGGCATGGTAACCACGCCCTCTCAAGATTTCGCTGTAAAATGGTGTATGGGGTTATTCTGGGCGCTGATTTGGATCCTTGCATTTGTACAGGCAGGTTACGGGGTCACAAGATACAGGTAGACGAGAATCGAGGTCAAGGTCAAACAACCAACTACGTTTGTCAATATATCTCAAAGATACAAATACATATCGGGGCAAAACTATATAGTATTGGAGAGAGAGAGGAAGAAACAAGGAATATGCCATACAAATTTACCCCCTTAAAACATTGACAATTTGACCTGATGACCTTGAAGTCGGGTCAAGGTCAAGCCATGTTTGCCTGCTTCTATTTCTTTTTTACACACAAGTTTGCTCATTCAATTGGTAACATGAATGCAAAATTTCGCGTGGCAACTGAAACTCCTTGGGGATCAACAGGGGTCATATGCAGTGTCCTAGGATTGGGAATGTTGGCTGTAAAGCGACACCTTACAAGGAATGATATTCCACTTCTTTTTTTCCAATTTGAAGGGTTATTTTCTACTCTTTTTCACTTTTGCGATTATTTTTCCCTCCTTTATTTTAATATGTGAAAAGCCCGGAAATGGATCAAGTTTCGTGTGCTAGCAAGACGTGTAAATTCTTGAAAAAGACTCCTTTTGAGGTCGAATTTTCCACTCTTTTTACTGATTTTCAGTCTGAATTTTCCACTTTGCACCCTGGCTCTAAAGCAATCAAAGGCCACTGGTCATATGTCATGACCTCATTGTCCAGCGAGTTTACGAATTTGGGATTTCTCCAAATGTACGCAATATGGGCATAATTTGAAAGCACCTGTCCTACTGAATACACTTATGACATTAAACCGCGCCGTGCCGGTGCTCGGCGCCACCTTCACGGGGGGGGGGGGGGGGTAGACTTCGAACTCTGCTCCTATGGGAGATATACACAAACCGAAAAAAGGTTCGAAAGCTTGTCAAAAACCATTTTGAAACTATTGTTTCGGTCATGTTTTTATTCAGGTCAATATTGAGGTCACCAGAGGTCATCAAAGGTTAGATATTCCCGTTTTAGGACTACGCTTCAAACACTCGCTAATATCTCGGGAACTATGATAGCTAAGAACAAACGGAAAAAAGCAATGGAAAGCTCTACAAAAACAAAATCGCAATTGGTTGCCTCAAATTTTAGTTCAGGTCCATAGTTTAGGCTCCACAAGTCATCAAAGGTCAAAACGCAGTTGTTTGGGGCAAAACAGGTTTTCGCAAATAGCTTTTTACAAAATAAGGATAAGGCAATACTTGTTGACGCCATCATGTTTGACGAGGCGCTTCGAATCATATTACTGTTGACCAGGTCGGGTCAACTTAAAATTTGACCTCAGGTCATGGTCAAGTGGTGACCCAAATAGATCATGTTGCATATTGGGAGACGTGTCTCGACGAGATAAACACATTGGTGCCGGCTTCACTGATCTATATGCATTCTGTCGAGATGTAATGACACATATGTTGGTGACCTCGGATGACCTTGGCTGACTCTGTAGGGATCACTGAACAAAATTGCACCTGGATCATCAATAATGACATATGATAACATGATCCAGAAGGAATTGGACTGACATCATGCGTATCCTCGGAATAGGAAGCATTTGAATATTTCCCCATTCACTTATAAAATAGTGAGGTCACGAAATTGATCCGACCTTAGGTCACAGATATCCAAAATCCGAGATAAACAATTTGTAGACACTATGACCTTATGCAATCCTGTAAGTTTGAAAGCAATCGGCCACAAACTGTGGTTGTGGTACGACGGCAAACTTCTTTGGAGGTGGGGTCACGTGACCTGGCCTGGTGACCTGACCTGAGATGACTCGAGGTAAATAATTTAACACAATGTGGGTAATTGATGCCCGAACAGCTGTGCAAAAAAACGGCGGCGCGCAGCCGCCGTTTTTACGCTATCTTTGAAAAACCTTAAGGTCTACCCCCGCACGGCGCGGGTCAATTTCCTCATTTAAATACAAATAAATAACAATAAATCGGATAATACAAATACTAAATAATATACATGATTCGTATTGTCCTCTGATGGACATCCGATGCGACGACATTGCGCACCAAGTACCGAAACTACCGAAATACCGAAATTCGTAAACTCGCTGGGGAAATGAGGTCATGGCTTAAAGGGACATTGCCACCTCGCAGGCCAATATGGAGTTTTTGGTGTGTATCAGTCGATTAAGCGTGTCCGATTTCATATGCAAAATTGTATTCCCGAAACTCTCCCCATTAGATCAAAACATACATTTGCACCACTCGTGCTTGCCAAACATTCGTAAAATTGGAGTCGCCTCATCACTATTTAGAATCACTTCTTTGCGGACTGTTATTTTCTTTTGAATGTTGCAAACTCAACATCACCATTCCGTCAGTGCACTTTAAAATTAAAAAGAGTATGCAGTTAATTATATTTTCAACAACTTTAGCCTCTTTCATACTAAAACAGCAAGAATTGCTATGGCTCGACTTTGGGACCGTAGGAGTTATGCGACCTATACCTTCGAACACAGATAGACATTTCAATGTCAAGTCTCTGCGAATTCGTACTCTTAGGCTTTGGGCGGGCGCCAATACCACAGCCAAACTGGATGAGAGCGACCATCATGAATCTAGTACTGAGCACAGCTGGGACCAACGTGTTGGAGTCGGAAATCAATACAAAATACTTTGCCGATACACTGCTTTAGGTGCTGCAGGAGCAAGTTTGAGCTTGAGCATACATGATTGTTGATCCCCACCATTAATTTAAGTTGCTTTTTAGAAATCCTCCGGAGGTGGCAATATCCCTTTAATCCCGGCACCCGGCATTGTCTGGGGGTCTCAGCTGAACACCATTGACGGGGGGAGCCTTAAACGCCCCCCCCCCCCCCCCACTGGTTATCTTCCGAACCAATGATTCCAGCGAGACGCGCAAGGCGGCATTCGAAAGCTCTCAATGAGACGAATCTAAAGCATGCTAAAAATGTATAAGTGAGGTAAAATGTCAGGTCAGGGCAAAGGTCAAAATCGACGTTTTTGAGTTTATGGGCCATACTTTCCATCCAAAGCCTTCGATTACGACCATTTTTACCCAAAGTGCTGCCAAAGGTATGCTAAACATCCCGCATGAGCTAAAGTGAGATTGTTGCCAAAAGTCGAGGTCAAGGTCAGATCACAGAAGGTCACTATGTGCAAAATATCTGCGAAATCATGCAACACATGTTTCATGGGCTATTTTTCAAATATAATTCGATAGTGATAGTGATTTTACCACCTGACGTCATTTACGTGAAGTTAGTGTCAAGTTTAGGTAGAGTTCAAGTCACTGAAGTTCAAAATTTGAAAATGATAAATCTAAATGAAAAGGCATGTTTCTAGATCAGTTGTGTCTCAAGAAATACAAAAATGTATTTGTCCGTATCTGGTCAATAAAAGAAGAAAAAACGCAATTTCAAAATATGACTTATAATTTACCCATACTCAAAAATGGCCTCATATCGCGCCGATTCAGGACAGAAGGCCGTGCATTTTTACTGTTTATCGAAACTATATGCATACTCTCTGAGTCAGAGTCCTGACGTCACGCGAATGTAAACAATGGTTCAGCCAATCAGATTCGAAAGTAGTCGCGTAAGGATAGACTCTCATTGGAGATGTGCCAACCGGCGGCCGGCGGTTCGCTTGCTAGCACCAGCTGCAAGCTGATTGGCTGATGGTATAGCCTCTTCCCGGGCTAGAACCAGTACAACATTATTTCGCCAGCACCGCATTCCTTCGCCAAAAAATCAAATATATTCGGCTGGAAAGTCTTTTCAGTCAAGAAAACTTGCAGAACAAGAAAACTTTCCCAACACGGGCTACAAAATTGCTATCTCAGTTTAAAACTAATGTTGAAGGTGAACTATTTCCTTTAAGACTCCTGTTGACCTCCCCCCCAAGGAGTTTCAGTTGCCACGCAAAATTTGGCATGCATGTTACCAACTGAAGGAACACACTTTTGGGTAAATTAAAAAAAAAATATAAGCAAGCAAACATGGTTTAACCTTGACCTGACTTCAAGGTCATCAGGTTAAATTGTCAAATTTTGATTTTAGGGGTTAACTTTGTATGCCATCATATTCTTTGTTTTTTCCTCTCTCTCTAATGATATATAGTTTTGCCCTGATATGCATTTTAATCTTGGAGATAAAATTACGAACGTAGTTGAATGTTTGACCTTGGCCTGCATTTTCGCTGGCCTATATCTTATGACCCCGTAACCTGACGACCACACACATTCAATAATCGAAATCAGCGCCCAGAATAACCCCATACACCACTTTGTGATTTGCCCTGCCCACATGCCACAACTTTTACATGAGTATATTACGTCACAAACTTCAATAGAGTCAGTGGTTTTTGTTGTCGGTGTGTGTATGAACTCAACTAACCAGTAAATATCTCCATGCTGAGTTGATTGATGCACTGAGGCCAGTATAACTGTTGAATGGCTCTTTCCGTCTACCAACGCGTTATGTCGTGATAGTATAGGAAACAGGAACAGCAAAGAAGCTAACTGTTGGTTCCTGTGGAGCTCAATGACTATACTCATTGCTCATTGCTGATTCATGAAAGGTCGTCATAGGTCGTTCTGCACTAGAGCTGCCGGTTTCTAGTGCTGAACCCACACGAGCTCTCAAGCCCACGCTACTTTTTCTGTGTTAAGAATCAGATTATTGATTTTGCAACGGTTTTGTGCCTTTGTGTTTTGCAAGTTAAATATGAGCAATGTTGAGCGTGAATGTCATGCCTCATGTGTCCGTTGTGTCCTCGTGTGTGGCCGTTGGGTTCTGCCTGTGATGAAACTTGCAGCTCTATTGTATCTCTCTGGACTGTCGATAAGGTCAATCTAATCTCCAGATCGATGGCAATTGTCCATTGACCGGCGCAATGTTTTGAGCGTTGGGCACCATCACGCTGCCTAGAACGAGCAAGTGCTGCCACCTATACGTGGAGTCTGATGTTACCAGTTAATGTTTCCTACTCTCCCAATATAGATGTCGCTACAAATGCTGTTCTGCTACCATCAAAAGTACAGCACTGTGATGAAGTGTTCTGTTTTTATGCCTCTCCTAAATCTTAGTGGTGTCCATAACATTATGTGGATTTTCTGTGTGCAAGGCCTTCCTATGACCGGTAAGAAGCTTCTGACCCGTGATGACTTATGTGCAAGACTTCTTGGTGACGTGTAACCTCTGACTAGTGCCACTTGGAAGGTGTTGTCTCCATGCTTGGCGATCTCCGTATACGTCTGTCTGCTCGCGTGCGTCGTAGAAACATGCAAATTGTTTTTCGGCGATCAGTGTGTCATGCGTGACCCGTGTGCAGTCCTGCTGACCTGTCTCGCTCCCGCAGTGCGGCCCACATGTCGGCTGATACTCTGGGGATCGTGTTCGGACCGAATGTGTTTCGTCTCTCTGCCGGCGACGGTGGCGCCCCCTGTCTGGAGCAGCAGGCAGCCACCAACCGTCTGCTGGCCCAGCTCATGCACAACTACGACAGGGTGAGTACGCCATGTTGGGCTGGTTCATGCATGTACGATCGGGCATGTACGCTGCGGTGGGCTGGTTTTACGTAACTACTAGCGAGTACGGACGCTTCGATGGGCTGTCTCATGCAGAGGTACGACAGTGTTAGTACGCTGTACGGCCCGGTTCATACAGCATTTCTTGTCAAAATGTATAGTATCAGCCATCTGGTATACGATCATGCCAGTTCTAGCTGAAAAGTCATTGTAAAAAATAAAAATAAATACAAATCATCCAACAGATTATTGTAAATCCCTGAAATTGTTGGTTGTCCCGAGTTTAGGAATTTGTATACTAGATCTGATAGATTTGTTAAACTCGGGTGGGGATATCTGGAATCCCTGTGAATCCTGGATACAAAACGGTGCTAAAGATCCAATCCAATCGGATCCCTCGACAAAAAAAAAATTGAAAGCGTATCTATAGGGCTGTGCCAGCGGCGCCTCTAACCTCCTAACCTCCAAGTTGGAGCAACTTAGAGGTTAGAGGTGCCACGGGAAGAGGCCATATGCTCCGTAGGTTCGAGCTACAGATCCTAGGGATCAGAAGAACCCGCGATCTTTTTTTTTCGAGATCCGTGTTAACCCTATTTGTAACAGGCTCCTGGCTACCCCTATTTGTAACAGGGGGGGCGGATTCCGCCCCCCCCCCCCCCCCCCCGGAGATCTCGAGATCTACCCGTCCGATTTGCAAAAATGAAACGGCGTTTGGTTCCCCTCAACACGATCTACATTTATAAATAATAAAAAAAAATCTAAATTTTTGATAGGGGGGCAACAGGGGAGCAAAAACCACAAATTTTAGTGGTATTTTTGATCCAACATAGCTTTCATGTTTATCGACCGATTTTAACACAATTAATACGAATCGATAGAGATTGAATTGGAAATTGATATGAGAGTGGCGTTTGAAAATGCAAAAATCATAGGCGTGTGCAGGTCACTCAATATGGGGGTGAAGTAAATGCGTAATAAAACCATTTTTTGATGTGTTTTTAAGAAATGAAATGGTATGTGATTGTGACATTAGCCAAAACAGTTAAAAATCATTTTGCCATAGGCGGTACCAGGTTAGTGAAAAAGGGGGGGGGGGTAAAATTGGAAAAAAATATTAACCGCAGACAAGTTGCTACCCAGCACTATAAATATGTTACTGATCGTAGATAGTTCCTTTTTGCATGTTGTACTTCATAATAGGCGTATCCAGGATCCACACTGGGGCGGCACAAGACCTTTTGATAAGTATATTATCCGCTATTATGATACTAACTAGTCAACAGTGACTATTTCACTTACAACTTCAATTAACATTGCTTACCCCCCGTTTACCCTACCTGGACTCGCCTATTATCTTATAATCGTTCGTAGAGTAGCCTGTGGTGCATGTTTCATCCGAAAACTACAGTATGTTATGTCATTGTACGCCCATGCCCCTTAGTTTCCTTGCAATAATATGACCCCCTTTCTTCCATTCCTGAGCGCGCCTCTGCAAAAAAATGACTTTATTCCCTTTCCTGGCATCATATGTGCATATATAATTATAAGTTCATGACTTAATAGACTTATAATTATAAGTCTATTGCGCCGTTATCGCTGGCATATCGTCATCACCAAGCCAGTCACCCCCCTTTTCATGTGTCTGAACACGCCCCTGAAACTCTATGTAATAAATTATGCAAATAATGGAAGCAGAAGCTATCTTTTACATCTTGATAACTATAAATGCCCCTTACATTGCTCTATTTGCTTCCCGCCAAGCATTGAATACTTCCTGGAACCCCCCCCCCCCTTTTCAAGCCCCTGAAACCGCCTCTGCCATGAAATTTTAATGATATTTCATTAACATCAACTAATTTGCACTTGTTGCAATCACCGTGAACCGATGTAACTCCTTCATACTTGAGGCAGTTACGAAGAAACTGAAGATCGCATTTCCGTATTATCGCCAAATATTGCCTCCGAACCCACCCAAAACTGTACCCTGGAACCGCCTCTGTTCAGGTTAAGAACTCAAAATTTTGACTCCAAATGCGGTATTCAATTCTATGAAGTCCCAAAATTTCATGGGCCTGCTCCCAGCCGTTCTGGAGATATCTGCGAAAAACATGAGGGGGGGGGGGCGGAATCCGCCCCCCCCCTGTTACAAATAGGGTTAAAGGGAATAAATAGTCTACCTTGGATCTGGTATAAACCTTTCTGGTATAACCCAGCCATCTGGTATGGAAGACTCCATCTTGGTCTGTTATAAATCAATCTGGTATATACCAGCCATCTGGTATAAACTGTCGGGTCGTTCGAAAATCTGCTCTAGAGCCGTTGAAGTAGAGTTGTGGAATAAACGAACCGTGGATCATATGATTTCTATATCTAAGCTACAATTCTGCTATCTCAATTCAAAACCACACGTAAAGAGGGCTATTCCCTTTAAACTAGATGACTAGTTTATACCATAATGGTGTATACCAGATCCAAGACAGACTATTCCCTTATGAGGCTCGCTGAAACCCACAGAACATGGACGTTACTCTTCAAAACCATAACATTGCTGAAGATTTCAATACGTCATAGCCATTCAAGCAGCCTGCACCAGAGGTAGAGCAGCCTGTAGGTTAGAATACCGAGGGAAAACTTCTGACTCAGAACGTTTTGAAACATTAAATGTCGCTTCTCATCATCACATGGCAAAGCAAAGTTATGATGGAGAAATTGTCACCGTAAAGTGGGGTGAAGTGGGACACGAGCTTTAATTCAATCTAGTTTTTGATCTTTGAGAGTAAAACTTTATTTCCAGATCCCATCAGTGAATAACGATGAGTTTCGTATCACATGGAAGGAGTTAATCTTCTCATTCATTTATCAAATGAACTATATTGAACTATATTGAAACAGTGTATCCCACTTCACCCCACTTTATGGTATGCGTAATGGAGCATTCATTTCAGAAGGACTCGTCGCTTCAGCTTTATTCTGCCCAATACCAGGAAGTTAGTTCAACGCAGTCCGTATCCGGCATTGTTTCCAATTGTATTGAAATCGCGGCCACTTCCTGGATAAATATAAATTTACGCTGACCTCGACTGCTAAGAAAAACTCCATTCAACTGGTGTTGGTTGCCAGCTACTGTATTTCATGCGGCAGGTGTTTTTAACGCGAGTTGAGTTCTTTTAGTCTTTTTCCGGTATATGTACGAGTGAGTGTGTTTTACCCGTTGACTTGGCTGTATCATTGTGATACGCTGTAAATCACCGATGGGTATTAATATGTATTACACCACGAGCGAGTATAAATATGCAGTTAATCGACGAGGCCAAGCCGAGTCGATTAACGCATCTTTATACTCGCGAGTGGTGTAATAATTTTATCCCACGCCGCTACGCTAAACAAAACAAAAACAGAACCAGCAGTGCAATATTTTCACATTCCTAACTCAGCCTTGTTACTACCAGTAGTATATTGGTGTAATTTAAAACAAATTTGCCCATATTTACTAGGAATCGGTCGAAAGTTTACTAAAGTCTCACCCGAAGATTTCACAGCCGTGAATTATCAGATTGATAATCACCATATGGTGATTAAGTTCAGAGTTAACTGACGGTCGGTTAACAAATAGCTTTAGGACGTGATTCAATGGCAAAGAGAGATATCGGCGTGGGATAAAGTAATGTATCATGCAACTGAGAGACCGTTTCCTATTCAGCACGTGTTACACATATTTTACCAATAAATGCATGTGTTTATGGATCGTAATGCTGAAGCCAATGGGAAAAACACCGGAAGTGACGAGGGACTCTACAGGATCCAATACCACTTTTGTTATTGGATCATACCATATTTGGTCATGAATTATTGGAGTATTGGATCGGGCCAACAGTTGCATGATACAATATTTAATGGACTCGCGCCTGCAAGATTTCTTATTGAACTCGCCTTCGGCTCGTCCAATGACAAATCATTTTCAGGCGCTCGTCCATTAAAGTATAGTAAAAATGTAACGCTAAGCCTCTATTGGGTTTCTGTATCCGCGTTTGACTGAATTAAGTCTTACGATTTATGGACATCCTGGAGTTAATTTTTATTCGCCCTCATGAAGACAATGGCTTTGCGAGGTGCTGTCCCGAGGTCTTTTTATGGAAAGGAAGTACAATATCAGCTACTGGAGGCGAATACTTGTGTTTACTGACAACATGCTGTTGTCAAGAGTCTATTTGTCGATATATTTCGGTGGACTAGGGTCTAGGTAGCATTTCATTGTCCTTTGACATGAATTTAATCAGTAGTATTCATTGACAAAGAACCATTCAGAACCATTCATATTCACTTTCGAAGGATCAAAACCGTTGACCTTGCTCTGGACTTAAGTACCGAGGCATTGAATGGGTATTATTTCCAAACGGACATTTTGCATGCATTTCCGCCGCCAAAGGGGATTTTATGATCAATGGTTTGAGAATGCAACGCATGCAACTTTCTCCACTAATAGAGTCGGCGCTCTATGAAAGCGGATTCAAGCAAAGGGTTCAGACCAAGTTCGTAAAAAAATAGTCATCGATAGCCATAATCATATGCCGAACTACGTCAACGTCGTACGTATTATCGTGTTTAATGCGTATCAACGTGCGTTCACCCCCATATACGTGGCGCACATAGTTTGGCTGAGCTTCAGAGCGACAGAGCCGGCCTTGACTACCCTCTCCCTCGACAGCACATAGTTTGGCTGAGCTTCAGAGCGACAGAGCCGGCCTTGACTACCCTCTCCCTCGACAGCACATAGTTTGGCTGAGCTTCAGAGCGACAGAGCCGGCCTGGACTACCCTCTCCCTCGACAGCACATAGTTTGGCTGAGCTTCAGAGCGACAGAGCCGGCCTTGACTACCCTCTCCCTCGACAGCACATAGTTTGGCTGAGCTTCAGAGCGACAGAGCCGGCCTTGACTACCCTCTCCCTCGACAGCACATAGTTTGGCTGGGCTTCAGAACGACAGAGCCGGCCTTGACTACCCTCTCCCTCGACAGCACATAGTTTGGCTGAGCTTCAGAGCGACAGAGCCGGCCTTGACTACCCTCTCCCTCGACAGCACCTGGGCACGTCATTCACCCTGATTAGCGAACAAAAACCGAAGCGCAGCATGCTTGTTAGGTGCACGAACTGTATCGTACTATGTGTTGTAGTTTTTATCACTCCACGGCGATGTCGCTGCTCTTTTATACAGCGCTTTTGGCTATGACAGCTGTGGAGACTGGTCCGAAACGGCGCTGCCGGCGGAACCAACTGCTGCCAGCCGAACTTGTCGAGGCGCTGTCATGCAGGCTAACTGCCCAACATACACACACACGTTAACGTTCTTTAGCAATGGACCATGTCTAGCCGGCCCTTGGTCTCGGTGTTTATATAGTTTGCCCATTAAAGGTCTACGTGCGTCAATGGAGCTAGTTAGATAACTGGAAACTGACATCGAGTGTCTTTTGTAACGTATTTGGGGTTAGTCTGGCGAATACGCTTGATAGTTTAGTATAAGAGTCAGGTGCCTCTGCAATATTATACAGCAATCTCTGCGATATGTGCATTTCACAATGTGAATTCTTATAATCACAGCGTTTTTTCTTGTCGTTACATATGACATTCATGTCTTAACCGTCCAGTGTCAATGTCCTCTAGCGGAGGGCCGGATCGGCTATGTTGGAGCGTGATAGGCTTAGTCCACGGCGATAAGTACACAGTTTAGGTTGCCGGATGTGCTACTCTTCTGTGTGAGAGTTTCGGTTGCCGGATGTGCTACTCTTCTGTGTGAGAGTTAATGTTGCCGGATGTGCTACTCTTCTGTGTGAGAGTTTATGTTGCCGGATGTGCACCTCTTCTGTGTGAACGTTTAGGTTGCCGGATGTGCTACTCTTCTGTGTGAGAGTTTAAGTTGCCGGATGTGCTACTCTTCTGTGTGAGTTTATGTTGCCGGATGTGCTACTCTTCTGTGTGAGAGTTTAGGTTGCCGGATGTGCTACTCTTCTGTGTGAGAGTTTATGTTGCCGGATGTGCTACTCTTCTGTGTGAGAGTTTATGTTACCGGATGTGATACTCTTCTGTGAGAGTTTTGGTTGCCGGATGTGCTGCTCTTCTGTGCGAGAGCGTTTCCGATCAATCACATGTACTCTGTTTTGTCTTCTATTTTGCATCCGATATATTTTCATCTACCGCTATAACTATATCTGGTGTAGTCTGCTCTATACATCTTTTGTCCTGACCTGACCTGACCTGACCTGACCTGACCGGCGTGCCTGTCTGTGTTTCAGATCTTTAACGATCTCGGCCAACGCCAGCGACCCAGCTTCAGCGAACGGCCGAGGTAAGACAGCTCTGTTATGTTGGGGAAGAGTGCATTCGGCTGTTATTCTGAACAAAAGGGGGTATTCGGCTGTTTGGGTCAGTGGAGGTATTCAGGCGTTAATCCTGCACCCTCCCAACTTATTCGCACTTTCATATTTAACATATTCGCCATACAGTAGTTGCGAATAGTTCCCGATATTGATTCTGTTATGAACTTTAGTGTCTTTCACTTTTTAACTTGTACCTACCATTCACGGGAGAAAATACCGCATTAATTCGCCGAAATATATTTACTGTTTCGAATAATTTACAACCCTTGGAAACCCCAAACAATGACAGAGAAAAAAAACACATATTTCAGCTTATTTGAAACAACGTTAAAATAATGACCTACAGGGTGTTTCATGACGAATGTCTATTTTAAAATTGTTATTATTCATAGATAAAATGTTTTATTTGTGTTTGTGTTGGGCTACTACACATCTAAACATCTGGACATTTGCATTTGGCAAGTCGGATTTTCCCTATCTAGCAAAACGGCTCCACGACATCACACCAAAGCGCAATGCACTTTCAATGCCTCTTCAACGGAGGTGGCGCGTGGCCCGAATCGCTTCTTCGGGGGTCTATATAGTCGGCCAGCTCCTGTACAGCCTGCAGCCGGTCCAGACATAACAGGATCACTTTCTTAGCTTCACCAGGGTCACGGACAACAAAACCAGTAGCCTAGTGATGCCAGACATGGGCTTATAGCGGTCAACACTCCACGACCAGTCAAACAGACGACAGATCACTTGCCTGCGGAACTTCGGCCAGGCTCCAGATGGGTTTGGGGGTCGAACTTTGGCCTCATTGGTCACGATTCCTTGGACGCGTTAAATGCGTTCTCAAATGCGTTATTCTAGGTATATATGTATATCATGTGCATAAGTCGTACTTAGCTTCCGCTGCATTCTACTCGTTATAGTGCACATGTGTTCAACTTGTTATTATTCTGATTCCTCTGATAAATTAGTAGCTGTTTTGGGTGACACCCTGTTGATTTTTCACGTCTACGAGTTCAGAAAAGGTGCTGTCATGAATCCCGTGCTGTGTTGTTTTCTTATCGTGCCAAGTTGCTGACTTGATTGTCACGTGGCTTGCTGTAACGAATACCAATGTGTTTTTGTTTGCACTTATTGTATCAAGCATGCGAGCGAGCTGAGGCATTCCTAGACGTATATGTTTAGACGGAACACGTGTTGTGTATTTTTATGGAGGTATCAATGAGGCCTGTTTTGTAGGCCTTTTTTGTAGACCTGTTGGAATGCGAAAAAAAAACGCAAAATGCGGTTGTTTGACAACACTTCACGATATGCCTGTCATCGACTTTTATTCGTCCTTGATATTGGTTAATTTAAACAAAGGCAAAGTGGATCCTGATGTTTTGCCAATGTCGATACTTTCTGATTGTCACGGTACTTAAAGAAGTGACGATAAGGTCGAGTTTTGCGTGTGACGCTAGTGGAGATTTTGCCCACTCATCTCATGCCGCACCCATACCTTCTATCATCCTGCCTGGTCAGCGTAGCTCCCAAAATTGACCTGAGTGTTTCCTCTTGAACCTCGGATGACCCTCGACTCCCCGCGCGGGGGAGGGAGGGGAGGGGGCGAGGCTGGGCGGAGTACAGGTGTCCTGGTTGGCTCGTTGTGCTGTGGGATAAAAAGAACTTTGATACAATTATGACTAAGAGACGTCTGTATTTTATATGTTTGAGGGCGTTTTATTTACGACAGGAGAGGCTTCACCTTGCTGGACGACTCAAAGACTGATCCCAACTTTGAGAGCGGCTGACCCAGCTCTCATATAGTCATAATGTAGCTGTATGCTGCCAAACGGCAGTCTTCCTGAGCTGCTAGTTAGTTGATATTGACTTAAGTGAATAGTTCACCTTTAACATGGGGTTTTGAACTGAGATTGCAGATTTGTAGAGCAGATTGAAAATCGGGTTGTGGTGAAAGAATTACCTCGCTACGCTAAGTAATTTGAGAATAGTAGCGGAGTACCGGAGCCTGCTGCAGAGGTTGAAGGAGTCCAGGAAACCAGTCATTGTGACTGGCATCCTCCCTCGCTGTGGAGCCAGTGAGGAGTGGTACTCGAGAGCTCTGTCTGTGAACAGCTCAGTTCAGAACTTATGTTCAGCTATGGGGCTTAGTTATGTAGACTTATGGGATCAGTTCTATGAGTGGCGTAGGTACTATATGAAGGATGGGCTTCACTTATCGGATGAGGGGACAAGGGCTTTGGGAGATGCCTACAGAAGTGTCATTCAGGGAAACTAGGTAGGAGGGGGGGGGGGGGGGGGCTCAGGGACGCTAGTACTAGGGCATCAGGAAGTAAGCATTGGTAGAAGTTCATGTCAGAATAGGACAGTAGATCATAATTCCCTCAGAATTAGTAGAGTCAGCTAAAAGTATAAGATCACATGTGTGTTGCTGAATGCCCAAAGTATTAGGTCTAAATTTGATGAGTTTGAGTGTTATGTTGCCCTTGAAAAGCCTGATATCATTTGTGTAACCGAGACATGGGTTAGTGAGGGGTATAATAGGGATAGGCTACAGGATTTCGAGTTACAAGGGTATAACATGTTCTCATACTGCAGAGAATCACGGCAGGGGGGCGGAGTGTTTGTATATGTAAATAGCTTGTATTGCACTACTAGAGTTGATGATTCTAGTAAAGTAAAAGAAGTAGAATCAATCTGGCTTGACATTAAAATTGGTACAGGAAACAGAGGAAGGTTGAGGATAGGTGCATTTTACAGACCAGGGAATCTTCCAAGGAACTCCCAAGCTGAAACAGACCAAGATATTTGTGAGGAAATACGTAGGAACTTTCGGGCTCAGTGTCTTATTATGGGAGATTTTAACTTAAGAGGATACGAAAGTATAGCAGAGGAAACAAATGAGTGTAGGTTGTATAGGCAAATCTTTGAAGAGGAGCTTTTCATGCATCAGTTTGTAACAGAGCCAACCAGACATTGCTCCATTCTAGACCTTGTATTCTCAGACAACAGTGATCTAGTTAGTGACATAAGTATTTGTGCAGGTCTAGGAACCAGTGATCACAATATGGTTAAATTCAATATCTCATCAGAAATGAGGCCCAAAGATAACCTTATTATGGTTCCAAACTTCAGCCGGGCTGATTTTGATGGTATTAGAAATGACCTCGCACAGATATAATGGAACGTTGAGTTGGCAGGTTTAGATGCATGTGAGGCCTGGAATGTTTTCAAAGCTAGATTAAGCCAAATTCAGAATCGGCATATACCCCTCAGGCACAAACGTAACAGAACCAAGGGCAAACCAGTTTGGCTTACCCCAGAAGTAAGGAGTGCTATACAAGCTAAAAGAAGTGCATTTGGCATTTTGAAGGGATCTTCACTAGATATAAATCAGAAGGCCTACCAGAATGCAAGAAATTCAGTTAAGAAAAAGGTCAGAGCAGCTAAAAGGGCAAAGGAACTTGATTTAGCTAGACATTGTAATGCAGATAGTAAGAAGTTCTTCAGTTTTTATAAGTTCAGTACAGTTTCCAAAAATATAGGTCCATTTAAGGTGGATGATGTGTTAGTTAGCAAGGACAGTGAAATGGTTGAAGTGCTTAATGATCAGTTTCAATCTGTCTTTACTATCGAGGACCAGAGTAGTATTGCAGCACTTCAGCCTGAGCTAGAGACAGAGGAGACTATAGGAGAGCTAGGTGGCATAAGTAGTGAACTTGTTCTAGAATATCTAAAGAAAGTAAGGCCTAACAAGGCAGAAGGACCTGATGAAATCCATGCTAGACTTTTAAGAGAATCTAAAAGGGAGTTGTCGGTTCCATTAGCCATAATATTTTCTAAATCACTCGCAGATAGTAAAATTCCACTTGATTGGAAAAGAGCAAATGTTGTTCCTATTCATAAAAAGGGAGATAGAAGTAAAGAGGAAAACTATAGACCGGTTAGTCTGACCTCATTAGTCTGCAAGGTGCTTGAATCAATCATCAAAGATAAGATTGTTGAATTCTTGGAGCAAAATGAACTCATCAAGGATACACAGCATGGCTTTAGGAAGGGCCGTTCTTGTTTAACTAATCTTCTGGAGTTTTTGGATGTTGCAACAGATAGCTTTGATCAGGGTAAACAGCTAGATGTAACTTTTCTTGATTTCAGTAAAGCATTTGACAAAGTCCCCCATACAAGACTGGGGTTGCAACTTAAAATTCATGGGATCAGGGGCAAGATTCTGGATTGGATAGAAACGTGGCTTTCAGGACGCCAGCAAAGGGTTATATTGAATGGGTGCCAATCACAATGGAAGGAGGTTCTCAGTGGGGTTCCACAGGGCTCAGTCCTGGGCCCACTGCTTTTTATAATATTTGTGAATGCAATTGAGAACAGTATAGACAGCAAAGTCTTGAAATTTGCAGACGATCTAAAAGTTGTCAGGATTATTAGAGGAAAACGTGATCAGGATGTTTTTCAATCAGATCTGGACAAGCTAGTTGAGTGGTCTGAAGCATGGCAGATGAAATTCAATTTGAGTAAATGTAAGATTATGCACGCTGGACGGGTTAGCAGTAAACATAGGTATGCAATGGGTGGGCAGAAAATGGAGCAGATTGAAAAGGAAAGAGATTTAGGTGTCGTGGTAAACAATAGACTATCAGCGTCAGACCAGGTTGTAGAAGCTAGGAAAAAGGCACTTAGAATGCTAGGGGCCATTAACAGAAATGTTTCCTACAAGAGTGAAAAGGTAATAACAACTGTATTGTGCATACGTTAGACCACATTTGGAGTATTGTGTACAAGCCTGGTCTCCAACATATGAGAAAGATTGCTGGTTGTTAGAAAGAGTTAAAAAAAGGGCAACAAAAATGGTTAATTGTCTTGGTAGTTTACCTTATGAAGATAGATTAAAGAAATTGGGTATGTTTTCACTTAGATATAGAAGGCTAAGAGGAGATCTAATTGAAGTCTTCAAATTTGTAAATAGTCAGCATTCTGGATATTTAAAGGGTATGTTTGAGTTCAATAGGGAAAATCGAGGTAGAGGTCATCAGCATAAACTCATTATGAAACAAAGTAGGACTAGGCTACGACAGTCATTTTTCAGTAGAAGGGTTGTAGGACATTGGAATATGCTACCAGGGGATGTCGCTGATGCAGTGACACTTGCTTCCTTCAAAATTAGATTAGATAAATACTTTACAGAGAAGGGATTAGTTCATAAATACTCGTGGGATTAGCCTTCTTTTATGCAGGTAGAGTAAGGTGATTTGAAGGGGCGAGACTGGTGGAGGGGGGGGGGGGGGGGGGTGCAACCTCGGGATGGGCCCCAAGAGGCTCTTTGTTGCACTTTTCTCTTATGTCTTTATGTCTTTATAATTTCGACAGACTAGTGGGCCCCTTTTAGAAGAAGTTGCGGGCGCCCGAAACTTGTTTCGGGTCCTCACAACGTTGTTTAAGTTACAAGCAGCCGCGTATATATGCCTAAAGTCCGTCGTTATTGTGTGCAATAGTTTCCATATCAAAGCTACCATATGCATGACGTCATAATTGTCGTGAAGTTTGTTATGGCCATGAAGGAGAAAAGAGAAACATGCCCATTTTTCGACGAATATCCATCTATCGTCCAAACAAATGCGATATTCGTTTGTTTCAGCTCGAAATACCCCGTATAGCCAAATTTCAAGACACTTTCAAGGTGACTTATTCCTTTAAGTGCTCGCTATGCACAGCTGCGAAATTACGGGCGTTTCTATATCATACCAAACACGAATGTTTCATCAAGCCTACTCTTCCCGGCAAATTTCCCTCCTGGCCGTAATGTTTCGTGTTTTGTTCCGGTAATGTTTCGCGTTTTGTTTCGGTAATGTTTCGTGTTTTGTTCCGGTAATGTTTCGTGTTTTGTTCTGGTAATGTTTCGTGTTCTGTTCCGGTAATGTTTCGTGTTTTGTTCCGGTAATGTTTCGTGTTTTGTTCCGGTAATGTTTCGTGTTTTGTTCCGGTAATGTTTCGTGTTTTGTTCCGTTAATGTTTCGTGTTTTGTTCCGGTAATGTTTCGTGTTTTGTTACGGTAATGTTTCGTGATTTGTGGTAATGTTTCGTGTTTTGTTCCAGTAATGTTTCGTGTTTTGTTGCTCACACCGTCACCATAAAACTGGATAGCCGATACTTTTAAGTCTGCTGTAAGGATAGACGTGCAAACATTCCATGTGCTCGGTAGAGAATGGCAAAGCTGGTCGTTGCACGGTCGCATTCTGTGCATTCTTTATATCTATCATTGGGGTTTGTGTAAGGGCGTTGCCGATCATTTTTGAGTGGAGGAGGGTTCGGCTGAAATGAGAGATAAAAAAATCAGTGGCTGCCATAAAAGTGGGGGTCGACCCCCATCCCGGTTTTCAGAAATGTGTATGTGGTGGTGGGGGGGGGGGGGGGGTCGCGACCCCGAACCCCCAACCCCCGTCAACGACGCCCCTGGGTTTGTGAAAGGCCAAGTCTCAATTATCTACCTATATGGGGATTTGTGAAAGATATGGGGGGGGGGGGGGGGTTGTGAAAGGTTGCGATCACACGAGCCAAGACCTCGATCACACGAGCCTTCTACTGCGATCACACGACACGAGCCTCGACGGGAAGCTCGACCTTGGCTGGCTCCGTCTTGCAGCCGGTGGCAGGTATGGATAGAGCGGGTCAAACGCATCTCTGATGCTCAGAGGCGGGCGGGGTGGTCAAACTCATTTTACGTCACGCGGCTGGAGGTAAAATAAAACGATATGAGCAATGCTCATATCGTTTTGTATGCTCATTGAGCATTGAGCATTCCTTATTTTGGAGTTTATTTTGAAACGTAAATACATCCAATAACCAAATGTTCTTTTCGCCACATAAAAGCGCACATCAGTTGCGATTCAAAAGCTCGTTACCTATTTGCATCTGGAGGCGCATTTGTATCTGACCTCTAGTAGATGTGTCGTGGACATATCGACTAACGAGCAGTTCGGCAGGCCGTTCAGGTATTCGGAGGGAGTGGATTATCTTGTACAGCAAATGGATGCCGTGCTGTTTGACCATCTATTTTAAGCCGCACGATAGTGTCTCCCATCGGTTAAGTGTTGTGTGATACCTGCTTCCAAGGTCATTGACAGTGGGGCCCCGAATACGTCACAACTAAGGGGCCGGATAGCTCAGTCGGTAGAGCGTCTGACTGATGTTAGGCTCTGAACCCGGGTTCGAATCTGACCACAGAGGAAGTCTGCCAGTCTCCCCGCTTGGGTCAGCGTGAGGGACCCCAACAAGCTATGACCCAAGTCCCAACACTTTATCAGTTACTTCGTCGTGGAACGCGAGTGCCACCACCACCACCACCACGACCACCACGACACAAACTAGCACCACTCATCCTGCATACGATAACCATACATAGCATAGCCGTCCATTCACTGGTGCTGTATATTTGGGATCGATGACCTTTTTTAAGCCCAACTGTAGCAAGCATGCCACCCTTTGCATGGCACCATACAACCCTTTGCATGGCACCATGCCACCCTTTGCATGGCACCATGTCACCCTTTGCATGGCACCATGCCACCCTTTGCATGGCACCATGCGACCCTTTGCATGGCACCATGCGACCCTTTGCATGGCACCATGCCACCCTTTGCATGGCACCATGCGACCCTTTGCATGGCACCATGCCACCCTTTGCATGGCACCATGCCACCCTTTGCATGGCACCATGCCACCCTTTGCATGGCACCATGCCACCCTTTGCATGGCACCATGCGACCCTTTGCATGGCACCATGCCACCCTTTGCATGGCACCATGCCACCCTTTGCATGGCACCATGCCACCCTTTGCATGGCACCATGCGACCCTTTGCATGGCACCATGCCACCCTTTGCATGGCACCATGCCACCCTTTGCATGGCACCATACGACCCTTTGCATGGCACCATGCCACCCTTTGCATGGCACCATGCCACCCTTTGCATGGCACCATGCGACCCTTTGCATGGCACCATGCCACCCTTTGCATGGCACCATGCGACCCTTTGCATGGCACCATGCCATCCTTTGCATGGCACCATGCCACCCTTTGCATGGCACCATGCCACCCATTGCATGGCACCATGCCACCCTTTGCATGGCACCATGCCACCCTTTGCATGGCACCATGCCACCCTTTGCATGGCACCATGCCACCCTTTGCATGGCACCATGCCACCCTTTGCATGGCACCATGCCACCCTTTGCATGGCACCATGCGACCCTTTGCATGGCACCATGCCACCCTTTGCATGGCACCATGCCACCCTTTGCATGGCACCATGCCACCCTTTGCATGGCACCATGCGACCCTTTGCATGGCACCATGCCACCCTTTGCATGGCACCATGCCACCCTTTGCATGGCACCATGCCACCCTTTGCATGGCACCATGCCACCCTTTGCATGGCACCATGCCACCCTTTGCATGGCACCATGCCACCCTTTGCATGGCACCATGCCACCCTTTGCATGGCACCATGCCACCCTTTGCATGGCACCATGCGACCCTTTGCATGGCACCATGCCACCCTTTGCATGGCACCATGCGACCCTTTGCATGGCACCATGCCACCCTTTGCATGGCACCATGCCACCCTTTGCATGGCACCATGCCACCCTTTGCATGGCACCATGCCACCCTTTGCATGGCACCATGCCACCCTTTGCATGGCACCATGCCACCCTTTGCATGGCACCATGCCACCCTTTGCATGGCACCATGCCACCCTTTGCATGGCACCATGCCACCCTTTGCATGGCACCATGCCACCCTTTGCATGGCACCATGCCACCCTTTGCATGGCACCATGCCACCCTTTGCATGGCACCATGCCACCCTTTGCATGGCACCATGCGACCCTTTGCATGGCACCATGCCACCCTTTGCATGGCACCATGCCACCCTTTGCATGGCACCATGCCACCCTTTGCATGGCACCATGCCACCCTTTGCATGGCACCATGCCACCCTTTGCATGGCACCATGCGACCCTTTGCATGGCACCATGCCACCCTTTGCATGGCACCATGCCACCCTTTGCATGGCACCATGCCACCCTTTGCATGGCACCATGCCACCCTTTGCATGGCACCATGCGACCCTTTGCATGGCACCATGCCACCCTTTGCATGGCACCATGCCACCCTTTGCATGGCACCATGCCACCCTTTGCATGGCACCATGCCACCCTTTGCATGGCACCATGCGACCCTTTGCATGGCACCATGCCACCCTTTGCATGGCACCATGCGACCCTTTGCATGGCACCATGCCACCCTTTGCATGGCACCATGCCACCCTTTGCATGGCACCATGCCACCCTTTGCATGGCACCATGCCACCCTTTGCATGGCACCATGCGACCCTTTGCATGGCACCATGCGACCCTTTGCATGGCACCATGCCACCCTTTGCATGGCACCATGCCACCCTTTGCATGGCACCATGCCACCCTTTGCATGGCACCATGCCACCCTTTGCATTGGTATCACCAATACAAGTCGGATCAGTTCCGTCATAAAGGACCAATAAAGCATTACTTTCGCGGAAGTGGTCCTTTAACCTTGGTTTCGTATCAGCTCGCAATTACCAATGCGAGAATGTTGTTCTCAGCATTGTTCACTGGGTATCGTTTTGGCCTCACGGCTCGCACACTCCGGTAGCTCCCTTAGCGTCCGGGAAAATGGCCACACTATACACCAATATGGCATGCAGGGAAGGAAGCTCACAAGAAAATGACGCCGCACGGTTTTTATTCTTCTTTTTCTTTTGTTATTATTTCTATCTGAGGAGGAAAATGACGGCGCCTGGTGATCTTAACAGGTTCATCAGCATGTTGATCGTAATTAGGCTCGGCTTGGTAAGGTGGCGAGTGGGAGAAGCTCATGCGATGTGGAAGCGGTGAATGACCTGCTATATGGTGACTGCATGGGGCGAGATGGCCTATTCCAGTGTAGATGAACTTTGTGTGGGTGGTGTTTTAGCAGCACGGGTGTGCCGACAAAACTTCTAAGGAATTACTTCTTAACGACAGAACCTCCAAGTCAACTTACACGCGGCAAAACGGCCAATGGAAAAACTTCTAATGGAAAAACTTCTTCGTGTCAACTTCCAAAGCCAAAATTTATAAACGACAAAACTTCCAAACGTCAAAACTTCCAAGACCAAAACTTCTTCGCAACAAAACTTCCAATGAAATTACTTCCAATTCTAAAACTTCTAAGCGACAAAACTTAAAATGGCAAAACTTTCAAGCAACTAAACTTCCAACCGTCAAAACTTCCAACCGTCAAAACTTCCAAAGCAAAAACTTCTTTGCTACAAAACTTCCAATGAAATAACTTCCAATCTCAACTTATAAGCGACACAACTTATAATGGAAAACTTCCAACCGTCAAAACTAACAAAGCAAAAACGTATCCGCGACAAAACTTCCAATGAAATATCTTCCAATTCCAAAACGTGGGCGTATTTCAGTTTTCCGCTATGTAATTGCCAAAAGTTTGTCGAATGTTTGCGGTGCGTTACCAAAAACCAGCGATTTGACGATCCCCATGGACCAGTTGTCTGGGACAAGTTGACAACAAGACCAGCAAGTTGTTGGTCTGGGAGGCGACAGCCCCCAGCCTCCGTTAGGTTCCGCAGCGCAGCGAGCGAATGCGAGCGGAGGGTTCTAAACGTGGGTCCCTGCGACCGTAATTACTGTAAAGGTTAGATCAGGTTCGATTAGATTATTACAATATTGTTTCCTGCCACACCCTGGTCCATGGGAAGTCAAATCGCTGTTTTTTGGTAACGCACCACTGTTTCCTACTTGCTTTTGACAATTACAAGTATTGACGCATGTCAGTTTTTGCATTGGAAGTTATTTCATTAGAAGTTTTGTCGCTTGGAAGTTTTTTCATTAGAAGTTTTGCCTATGGAAGTTTGGGCTTGGAAGTCTTGACGTTAGAAGTTCTGCATTATAAGTTTTTACTTTGAACCGTAGCACGTACCGTATTTACTTCCAGTGTCGTCGAAAGTAAAACATATTTGGGGAATATTTGATACCATGTAACTTTAATGATAAACGTGAATGCCGATGTGTATGGCTGGTCATAGTGGTAATATGATACTTAGTCTTATATTCCAAGTAATATTTGGTAATTTGGTAAAACCCTTCACGGGAGGTCACCTTGCAGTGGCTACTTCAATTCCTGCTCAAATATTAAACCTGAAAGAACGAACGAACCTACCGTAGTATGCGGTGTAAAATGTTCCTCTACATGCAGTTTCAAGGCGATGTTATGAAATCATTTCTAGAGTGATTCAAATAGCACTTGTTCGTAATAAAATATGAGTTTTTAATTGCATTACGTCATGTTTCACTGCACGCACGCCGCGGCCATTGCAATTTGACACACGTGCGTGTTCATCGTGCGCGGATTTGGTCACTTCTCTGAACCCCGATAGGCTGATAACACCAAAGCGTGCATAGCGTATGCAATATTCGACTTTGCATTTTTCCGAAGCGTCATTTTCACATATCCTGTAATTGTTCGATTCCTTTAATTGCACTCTCTGTCATTGACTTTTGTTTGTCTGGCTTTTTATAATTCAGGTCAGTACCCCAGTATTTTTATATTGCTAGCATGAATTATCGCTGTTTGACCATTGTCACTGTTAAACCATTGTCGCTGTTTGACCATTGTGGCTGTTAAACCATTGTGGCTGTTAAACCATTGTGGCTGTCAAACCATTGTCGCTGTTTGACCATTGTGGCTGTTAAACCATTGTCGCTGTTAAACCATTCTCGCTGTTAAACCATTGCCGCTGTTAAACCATTGTCGCTGTTTGACCATTGTCGTTGTTAAACCATTGTCGCTGTTTGACCATTGTCGCTGTTAATCCATTGTGGCTGTTTGACCATTGTCGCTGTTAAACCATTGTCGCTGTTAAACCATTGTCGCTGTTTGACCATTGTCGCTGTTAAACCATTGTCGCTGTTTGACCATTGTCGCTGTTAAACCATTGTCGCTGTTTGACCATTGTCGCTGTTTGACCATTGTCGCTGTTTGACCATTGTCGCTGTTAAACCATTGTCGCTGTTAAACCATTGTCGCTGTTAGGGCTTGAAATGTGTCCAGTGTCGAATATAAATATGCTGTAGCGCCTTTGATCAGGGCCAGGCTATGATCGGTATTCTTTGTCAAAACATCCACCATATTCTCTGCGAAAAGACCGTCTCGCCAAAAGTACGCTGCAAAACCTACGGTGCAAGCTCAAAGCAACTGCCTATTTATATTTACTTTTTTTATTTTACATGCTTTACGCCACAGCGTCGTAGATATTTGTTCAGTAAGTCACGGCGTGTTTTATTTGCCGGCGTATTTGATTGCTATGCTCATATATTCCCGGATACCGCACGCCATACTGCAAGTTTCTGTGTCCTTTTCCTGTTTGATGATAGTAACGCACTCATTCAACACACATTGACTGGCTCAAATTCCTCATGCCAACGACTTAGTTCCTGTTGCTACTGAAAATGCCATTTTGCGGTGAGGTAAACACGGCCTTATCAGGTCCTCATGGGGTCCTAATCCATAATCCGTTACAAGGTCGAACACAATACACACTGATGACTACGCAGTGCTTAGGCGTGTGGTGTTTACTAGTAATGGCTTGAGAACTATGCGAATTACCGCGCGCTTCTTGTGAAGTAGGTTTTTTTGTGTATCTCTCTATAATGTGCCACCATGCGGTATGTGATATTCACACAAGCTTATGTTCATGGATATCTTTGTTTGGGCTGGCGTCGGATTGGCACCAAACAATTAGCGGGAAGCTGTGTAAGTCTAGAACCCAGTCTGTTGAGTTGATTGTACCAGGTGACATATTATCGAAACACATTACCAGACGCGTAGACAAACACTGAGATGGCAACTAGACTTTCCAGACGCATAGACAAACACTGAGATGGCAACTAGACTTTCCAGACGCATAGACAAACACTGAGATGGCAACTAGACGTTCCAGACGCATAGACAAACACTGAGATGGCAACTAGACTTTCCAGACGCATAGACAAACACTGAGATGGCAACTAGACGTTCCAGACGCATAGACAAACACTGAGATGGCAACTAGACGTTCCAGACGCATAGACAAACACTGAGATGGCAACTAGACTTTCCAGACGCATAGACAAACACTGAGATGGCAACTAGACGTTCCAGACGCATAGACAAACACTGAGATGGCAACTAGACTTTCCAGACGCATAGACAAACACTGAGATGGCAACTAGACTTTCCAGACGCATATACAAACACTGAGATGGCAACTAGACTTTCCAGACGCATAGACAAACACTGAGATGGCAACTAGACTTTCCAGACGCATAGACAAACACTGAGATGGCAACTAGACTTTCCAGACGCATATACAAACACTGAGATGGCAACTAGACTTTCCAGACGCATAGACAAACAGAGATGGCAACTAGACTTTCCAGACGCATAGACAAACACTGAGATGGCAACTAGACTTTCCAGACGCATGGACAAACACTGAGATGGCAACTAGACCAAATCCTTCTCCACTGCTATAATTTTGTTTCTGTACATGCCGGTACAATCCCTCAGCAGGGGCATAGTCAGGATTTTTTCGAGCGTGCCCCATTTTTTTACAGAGGCATCCTAACATGGGGCATCACGCCATCCTACCGGGGCATAATGGGGCATCACGCCACCCTACCGGGGCATAATGGGGCATCACGCCACCCTACCGGGGCATAATGGGGCATCACGCCACCCTACCGGGGCATAATGGGGCATCATGCCATCCTACCGGGGCATAATGGGGCATCACGCCACCCTACCGGGGCATAATGGGGCATCACGCCACCCTACCGGGGCATAATGGGGCATCACGCCATCCTACCGGGGCATAATGGGGCATCACGCCACCCTACCGGGGCATAATGGGGCATCACGCCATCCTACCGGGGCATAATGGGGCATCACGCCACCCTACCGGGGCATAATGGGGCATCACGCCATCCTACCGGGGCATAATGGGACATCACGCCACCCTACCGGGGCATAATGGGGCATCACGCCACCCTACCGGGGCATAATGGGGCATCACGCCACCCTACCGGGGCATAATGGGGCATCACGCCATCCTACCGGGGCATAATGGGGCATCATGCCATCCTACCGGGGCATAATGGGGCATCACGCCACCCTACCGGGGCATAATGGGGCATCACGCCATCCTACCGGGGCATAATGGGGCATCACGCCACCCTACCGGGGCGTAATGGGGCATCACGCCACCCTACCGGGGCATAATGGGGCATCACGCCACCCTACCGGGGCATAATGGGGCATCACGCCACCCTACCGGGGCATAATGGGGCATCACGCCACCCTACCGGGGCGTAATGGGGCATCACGCCACCCTACCGGGGCATAATGGGGCATCACGCCATCCTACCGGGGCGTAATGGGGCATCACGCCACCCTACCGGGGCATAATGGGGCATCACGCCACCCTACTGGGGCATAATGGGGCATCACGCCACCCTACCGGGGCATAATGGGGCATCACGCCACCCTACCGGGGCATAATGGGGCATCACGCCATCCTACCGGGGCATAATGGGGCATCACGCCACCCTACTGGGGCATAATGGGGCATCACGCCACCCTACCGGGGCGTAACAATATAGTGATACAGTAGGACACTATTTTGGGGCATCAACTTCCCTAAGCAGGGCATCAACGTGAATAGAGGGCATCATGGATACTTGGTTGTTATCAGGACATCGCACTTTGCAGGACCATTTCGACGCTTTGCGTAGTATGTGAAAAGTCGCGATGCGAGCAACCGTATTTGCATTATTTGCGTTAAAGTCCCTACGCTCTTGCCCACTGGCGGCGGGTCCAGAACGGTGGTGGTGGTGGTGGGGGGGGGGGGGGGTTGGAGGGGTCCAAATCCCCAAAAGTCTCGCACAATTCTGAAAACTCATCGGATTTCGCTTGCTTATGCATTGATAGCTGTTTTAAAATAAACTTTCCTTAGTAAAAGTTGCTCAGATTTTCTTCTAGATCAGGAAATGTCAATTTTGCGCCGATTTCAGGCGGTTGGGGGGGGCATGACCCCTTTGCCCCCCCCCCCCCCGGGGGGGGGGGGGGGGGCAAAGCCAGTGCTCTTGCCCTCATGCTCGTGTTCATTCTGTCCCCAGCAGCGGCCGCGAGCGAGACGAGAGCGACACTAGCTCCTCTGGCGGCGGCATCCAGAAGTGAGTACCCTCGCCCAGTGGCGACACCTGTACTATGTCTGTGTCTATGTGTTCCATGTGTGTGTCCGTCGTCAACCGGTACTCCGACGGGACTAGCGACGACAAAAATGATGTCCCTCACGGCTGTCGGCTGGATTTATAATGACATCGCCGGCTATCCGCAATGGTTTTTCTTCCGGCGTAGTTTTGGTGTTGTCCCGCCTAGCAACAACGTCTGAAGTCGTGGCGATGTATGAAAAGGGCGTGGCGATGTATGGCGTGTCGTATGGCGTGTCAACAACGTCTGACGTCGTGGCGATTTATGAACAGGGCGTGTCGCGCGGGACAGCGGACAATCAGGGGTGACGATCGACACAAAAATGTCGTGCGGGACAGCGGACAATCAGGGGTGGCGATCCACACAAAAATAACGCCGCCTGGTTTCGGTGATAGTGGGAATTGCGCTGTAAATCACGATCGAAGTCGCATTGGTGCCAGTTTTGGGCGTGAAGGCGATGTCGCTGTAGGTGCTGTTTTGTGCTTTTTGAGGTGGGTTGATGACGTTTAGTAGAACTTTTGACATATTGCGGGGCTGACTAAGAACGATTTATGATCTGTGGAATTTGTCCTCCTCGAATCTTAAATTCACCAAGAAATGCCACAAACACAACACCTGGGTTGACATCGCTGTGGTTACTTCTAAGTGTCGTGGTTACTTCTGGGAAACAGAAAGTTGAAGCCCACTTCCGTGAGTCATCCTGAAGCTAGTTAATCTGATTACCTCTGTACCATCAAATTAACCAATATCGCTGAGCTTCTATTGGGAAACTCTCTGTAACTGAATATATTGAACTTCCTACCCGACTACCTACTGCTCGTGCTCACGCCAAAATCGTGGTTAATCGGAAGCTTAGATTCTAGTCTCAGCTCAGTTTGTTGCTGCTCAACCGCTGTTGGGCAGGCCTATGCCGGGAATAGTAGCTTTCTATAGATTGTAGCACTTCTTTTATCCTACAGCTTACCCTTTCCTTTCGCTAAACGGCGAATGGTCTGAACTGGTGGGAGCTGGTTAGAACCAGAGACAACTGGCGAAACACTTAACCAGCTGCGCGATTTCGTCGCAATCCCCGTTCAAATACTGCTGGTCATGTGTCATGATTTAATACGCACTGTCATGATTTATTACGCACTGTCATGATTTATTACGCACTGTCATGATTTATTACGCACTATCATGATTTATTACGCCAGTATTGTCGCATTATGTACGCACAATCTTGTTTGCTTTGGTTTGCGCTTTACTCGTACGATAAACCGACTGCGTCCATTAAGAATGACGAGTTTTTCGATTTCACCCCGCCGTTTCACGCAATGTCGGTGTCTGAGGTTCGTTATCTTGGATGAATCTGACGCAGTCTCGCGTCATCTGTGTGAAATCCGCAAGATCTAGTGGTTTTCGTTGCAACACCCAGTTGTACGCAATGTGGAGTGACTCAAGGTAGGGGATATCGAATTGTTATTATTATTATATTAATTATTGAACGTGCGCAAGTAGATCGGCCGAAACGCCCAAGGCCGCTGTGATCATCAACATATTCATGTCTCGCACTCGACTGCATGTAATTTGGGAGAGTCCGGCGCTAGTTTCTAGTTCCGTGTCCCGTTGGAATCGAACGCGCAATATGTCAGAATTTCCCGAAATATTCCAGGACTCTAGCACACTGTTTGTCTACCGCCTACCGTCTACCGAGTTCCGACTCAGTTTAATTTGTTTGATTTCATTTGTTTTGGGGAAGTTATGTGTAAAAGAGCGTGGTTCGTGGCGTTATATCAGGAATGCCCATATATCCTCAAATGGCGCTGATAATGGATGAATGTCTAAGTTGAATGAAGGTTGTGGTAAAACCGCCGACATCAAGTTACAAGGTGCGAAAACACGATTATCATATCGTTGTTGATTGCGCTGCTTCTTAAGTCGGTGTCTAACGTCCATCCTACCAGGTGGATGATGCGAGAAGAGGCTTACTAGGCATTGCGCAGTAGGTATTTGCTTTCACGTGCTCGGGAGTAGTACAAAAAAGAAGATAAATCTGTCTCAAATCTAGGGAAATATCTAGAGCGTGAAGAGTCGCCTATTGGAAATTCCCCCGGAATTCTAAGCAGTGTAAACGCTACTGTTGATACACTGCGTAGCACGTGCGTTGCACTGGGGTTTCCAGTGGGCACCTCTGCACAATCTGCTCGGCGTGATGGCCGATTTCACCTTGACCTGTGACCCTGTCCCTGCCGGCTTGGGGACTCCCCGTCTGGTGCTCGATCAGCGTGATGAAGGGTTTGACCATGTCCATTGTCATGTCACCCTTCCCACTCTGGGACTCTCCCCGTCAGGGGCGGATCCAGCCGCTCAGTTTGGGGGGGGGGGATTTCGGCCTTCACCAGGTACATATCCAGGATTTTGCTCAATGTTAGACCGGGAGTGGGGTGGGGTGGGATGGAATACACTTTTGCCCCCCGACTTTCCGTTGTGGGGGGGGGGGGGGATTGCCCATCCCCCCTCCCCCTGGATCCGCCTCTGCCTCCCGTCTTGTGTGCTCGGTCGCCGTCCTGCGCCTCCGCCCCGCCCCCGTCTTGTGGCTGGTCTTTGGTGTTAGCTCCATCTTACTGAATAATGCAGTGATGCATGCTGACTCACAATGAGGCATGCCCACTCCCAGTGCTGACTCCCAATGACCCCCAAAGTAGCGAATGTGTTGACATAGTTGAGCAGACCTGTTGGCACAGCTATGAATGTCAAAGGGCGACTTTGACCATTAGGGTGTGTCATCAAATCACAGTGCATGGTGGCCCTTTGATTTTAGTATGCCCTGAGCATGTGCGAACAATATGCCATGCCAAGAATAAGGTATTGAAACAGCATGTTCTTGTCCAGCGCTATATATTTCAATGTTTATAATTATGCCCAAGCCATATGTCATCATACGTCAAATCAGCCAATCAGCGATGGGAGATAGGACGGATACTCGTTCCGGCTTCTAGGACTCCGGTAAGCCAATTCTAATTAATTAAGGGATTTCTATGAAGATGTGAACGTTTCTCAAGTCAATTTTCGAGCATGGAGAACAGCTTGGCTATCTCAACTCAGAACCCCACTGACAAGGTGAACTGTTCCCTTTGACAGCACATATACCATATGTCGTCACAAAAACGAATGGGCTCATTCGGTGTGCACATGTCCCGTCTTTCACGATTCAAGATTCATAGTGAGTCTAACATTGTTGAACTGTTCCATGGTATTACAATCTACAATGCTTTGGCCTAATCTCTTCCGTTCTCGTATTGTTTTAGGAAAAAATGAGGTATGGTATGAAAGAAGTCGTGACTGTATTAATCTGATCTTCCTTTGGTGATCTCTACGTCCTAAATAATTTGGTCCGACAATAATGTTGTCAACGTTTACTTTACTGGACTCAGTTTGAAACTTGAATAGTTGGCAAAGTCTGGTGTGCCTTCGCCTATCGTCCAAATGCTTCCACTTCAGCTCATATCATATCTTTAACACTATCATGCCTATCATTGACAACCTGGCTGCTCTTCTTTGGACCATTTCAATAGCATGTTTCAAATGCGTGGCATTTTGCGTGGGAAGGGTCATCGTCCATTTCTCACACCATTCTTGAACGCTATCTAAATTTGCCTGAAATGATTCATCCGTTTGGTTGGCGCCATTTACACATGAATATAGAGCCACATCATCAGCAAATAAACGCACATTACAATGCAATTAATCTACTATGTCATTAATGTATACAAGGAAAGGCAACGGCCCTAAAACACTGCCCTGTGGCACCCCGGAACCTACTGAGACACTTTCAGACTGTACGCTATCCGAGACAACCTTTTATGTGCGATCTGAAATAAATGACTATCCATTTTAGCATGCTGCGGTCTATGCCATACGACTCTAATTTCTGAATTAGACGTTATGTGGGACCCTGTCAAATGCTGTACTGAAGTCGAGAAATGCTAAATCAATACTTCTCCTTTCATCTAAAGCTAACCCTTTATCATTCATTAGCATAATTAACTGTGTGTCACATGATAAATTTCGTCTGAAGCCGTGCTGTTGGTCAAGCTATATAATGCTATATGCCATAGTTCAACTATAGGATGATACAATTCATTGATTTTAAAGATATTTTACGAAATACTAATACTACGAAATACTATACGATAAAAGGTATAGTATATCGATAATAGGTATAGGTATAGTACTATACGAAATACTATAAAAAAAAAAAACGTTATATATGCATGTTTATTCGCCGCGGATGTGTTTGTTTATGGATGTGTTCCGAAATATATGATATGATATACGAGCGAGAGCGAAGCGCTCGCTCATCCTTCCGTGGTGTATGGAATACAAAAATATGATTATGAGCGGCCCGACCCGGCCCGGCCCGTGGCGACGCTTTTGAGAAGCTCATATCTCTGCAACCGCACGTCCGATTGACAAGCGGACTTATTTGCTTAGCAGCCCCATCTAACCTACCCTGTTTGAGACCAGTGCTGACTCACGTGGATGACTACCACTGCGCGTGGCGCGTGCCGCGTGAGAGGTGTTGAAAAGTATTTTCTTGCAATAACTCTGCAACGGCTGGGCAGATTATGTGCAAATTTTGTGTGTGGTTAGAGACCCCTCAGCCTCCACTTTCACACAACTCAGGGGTGGGGTGACTGCACGTGCGCACGTGCACACCCCTATTATATATCTCAGGAACGGCTGAGCCGATTGTGTTCAAATTTGGTGTGGTTAGGGACTTCGCATCCGCCAGTTTCCCACAAGTCAGGGGTGGGTGCCTCTGCACGTGCGCACGTGCACACCCCTATTCAAGGGCGGATCCAGGGGGCGAACGGAACCACGCCCACGCCCCCCCCCCCCCCCCCGCCTGTTTAAGGGGGGGGGGGGAGAAACTATGTTTTGCCCCCCCCCCCCCCCACCCCATCCCCAAGACGAAGTCTAATACATGCTATATTTGCGTTTTTAGAACGGTACTGGGCATCCCGAAATTGCAGCAGTCAAAATCCAGCTAGCCACAGTCAAACTGTAAAATTTCGCGCTGCTTCGCGGCATGACAAGTTTTGCAATTGCATATACAAATTTGGAAAATGAATTCCATTAAGTGTCTTGCAGAGGCTCTCCTTGGCGGCAATTGCTGCCCCAGGGCCAACTCTCTTCATAAAATATTAACTTTAAAGCGGGCTATATGTTTAGCTAGTCTGCAGAGTTCCGAAAAATGCGACGCGAACGCAAAGACGCGGACCTCTGCAACCGGAAGCTGTTCCAGGGGTGGCCAACTTGCTAGCCCGAAGATCTAATAGTGGGGACCAGGCCAGGACTATCTCCCCATGCCATCTCCTCCAGGCTCCTCCAGCTCCACAGGGACCATTTATGCGCGGAAATGTCGGTCTGCCTCTTGCTACTTTGAAACCATTTGCACCGTTACCAGTTGTTTGTTACAGTTCGGTACATAGCAGTGTTCGTCACGGGCTCACCAACTCCAGCCCCCCAGGCCCATAAACACCAACCCCAGGCCCGGATCAGGCCCGGTCAAATATATAATATTGAGGCCCAGGCCCAGTCCGGCCCGTTCAGATTAAGTATATAAATATTTTCACAAAATTTGCAATCACTATCCTAGGATATTTACTTGTATACTATAAATGTGAAACAATGAACCAACTATGCTAACCAAAAACAAAGAAATAGCCACATCCACAGCAACAGTGTGTTGCCATAGAAGTGAACTGCTGGTTGAACTATTCTTCAGCTCTGACCTGAGCTTCAACATTCTCAACCCAGGCCCGTCCAGAGCCCGATGATTTCCTTAAAGTTTAGGCCCAGCCCAGGCCCATCCCAGGCCCAACCCAGGCCCGGCCCATGGCCCATAGGGCCGGCCCAGCCCGTGACGAACTCTGGTATAGGTATGTATACATACTGCAGTTATTATTATCATATGTACTATTGAGCGCAGACTGCCACCGGTCATCGTGATTTACTATCCGTGGCTAATGTATGTGAAAAACTACCTTCATTTCAACATTTTTCATCATGCCAAGATGTGCAACCAGGAAAAGGGGTTACCCGAGGCTTGGCTCTACTTATAACTAGTAAGTGACTACTTCTGAAGGATACTTGAGAAATGGTAACTTGTTCTGCACTACATTCTGGTTGATGTAAGCTCCACAGAAAGAGACCTGTCATGCCATCCTGCATCACATGCTTTGACCCTCGCCCTACGAGGGGGGGGGGGGGGGCAGCCCCGCTAAGGTTTTTCTTTAATATTTTTGTTTTGTTTACACATGCGGCGCTGAAACTTTTGTAGCTGCTGAAACTTTCTTCTTTTTGCACTTTGTATCTTGCTGAAACTTTCAGTGGCTGAGTTTACAACAATTATACGTATCCTATAACAAATTGAAGTGTATACCGACTTTTAGTTCGTGACCTATGTCCTTTTCGCCAAGGTCATGTCAAAATACAAAGGGCCATTGACCTGACCCCAAAGGTCACCAGTTGACCTAGATGCTCAAAATGGGATGCCGTTGGATTGTCCTTATGCCAGGCATCACGTTACTTTTTATAGTGTATCTCTCTCCGTTCGGAAGTTATACTAAGCGCCCTGTACAACCGCTATTTTTGGACGCGGTCGATCTTAAGTCATTTACTTGACCTGGAAGGTCACTCGTTAACCTGAAACCTAAAAATCGCATACTGTTAGATTCCTCATGACGGACAACATGCTGGTTCTTACCACTTTGATCTACGTTGCTTGGTGTGGAAGTTAACAGGATGGCTGTCGGCCCCCCGTAGGGCGAAGGTGAAAAAGTGCCCGTAGGGCGAGGGTGAAAAAGTGCCCGTAGGGCGAGGGTTAAATCACAATCAGCACCAATCTTGAGTCATGAGCCGTTCTCGGTCTTTCCAAGACTTAGTGCAGATCGCCTACCTCCGTACCCGCAGAAAGAGAAAGTGAATGTTGACGTTCGTGAAACAGAAGGGTGTGTTTTTTTAACTGAATTCTGGGAAACTTTCTGTGAACCAATCTGAAGCGATTTGATCTGGGAAGAAATACGCGTAGAGTTTCTTGCGCCGATATTTTCCTCTGCATTTTGGTTTACATCACTAACCAAGGAATATTCCGTTCTGTGATATTCCACTTCAGAAGTGGGCGAGTTGTTTTCGATAAGTGTTATCTTCCTTTCTGATATGACAAAGCAATGTCTCATCGGAGTTCTGGAGCCTTCGTTTCATTCCTTGCTTCGTGTGATGCAACAGTTCACTGAACACGTGCCTTTGCGTGGGTGACGGTGTGCAGTACACCGTACAGGGTGATGGCTCAACGTGATATCACTGAAGTGGTGGGACTCGACCGGTTACGATATTGCTCCTACTTCAGACCAGGATATAGACGAGGACACAGACGAGAGAGACAGAGTAAAGGCCACTTGACTGGGGCACGTACGCGTATTGCGTAGTACGGCCAATCGGGAACTAGAAGCACTTGCGTTTCTGAAGAATTCCACTTGCGCGCATCGAGATGGGAAACACGAAGCATCCGGAATACTCCGTAAGGTTTATCGGAAATGTCGTGTATTGATGTAGTTTAAAAGCACAATGAATGCTTTGGGGAAGGTGGAAGAAAATGTACATTATAGTTTAAAAACGCACAATGAATGTTTGTCACAAAGAAGTTTACGCAATGTGGGTTAGCTTCGAGTTCTGAGACACGTAAAACGACATTCACCGTCATCAAAGGCATATGCCATTCATTTGAATTGGTTGTCATCGACGCAATCGGCTTTTTGACCAAGTGCAATCCTTTTCCGTGTTTTGTAAACATGTCTGCTTTTTAAGGAATGTTTGGAACAAATGTGCAAGGGAACCTGCGCTGATAGGTAAACAATAATTAGTGTCATGATTGTGATCGATTAAATATCCGATTCAGTTTGAATTCCACTTATGTCTGCTTTCCACTCCACCTTTCAGTAGTTTCAGTAGTTGTATGGTGATGAATGAATTAAAATGAATGAATGAATGAATGAATGTGCCTGTAACCATCAGATGTGCAAATTTCATTAAACAAAGTTACTGGGCCGCAGGATACTCCATGTATTACGTGAATTAATGCTTCACAGATGACAGAATACACACCAGCGGTGGCTTATGATCGTTTCACAGAATACACACCAGCGGTGCCTTACGATCGTTTCACAGAATACACACCAGCGGTGGCTTACGATCGTTTCACAGAATACACACCAGCGGTGGCTTACGATCGTTTCACAGAATACACACCAGCGGTGGCTTACGATCGTTACCGGGTCATGTGTTAAGACCAGCAGAACATAACGTCAGTCGTCTCGGACGTGTACTATGATTCGATCACAACCCTTCCTGACATTTGGGCGCCAAGTGACCTTAACCCTCGCCCTACGGGGGGGGGGGGGGCAGGGTCCTAAAACGACCGCCCCCGACGTTTTTCTTGCATAACTTTTTAGACATGCGGTGCATCTTGCTGAAATTTTCAGTAGCTAAGTATACCACAACTATACGTATGCTGTAAAAATTTCATTGAAATTGGTTTGGAAAAAATTGGTTTGAAAAATCGTAGAAAACGATTTTTGAAGCAAATTGCAAACGCAATTAAGCAAAGATATAAAATGTCATTTTGTTTAAAATGGCAATCTCTGATTTTCGAAATTATGGGTTTTTGACTCCCAAAACAAGATGTTCAAAAAACGGAATATATGTGAGATAACTGAGTATGGACAATACTCGAACCAAATTTCAAAGAAATGTCTCTATTTTTGACTGAGTGATGGCTCCCAAGTGTTAGAAATTCATGATTTTTTCCATTTTTTGTATAACTTTTTTGACCAGATACGAATCAATAATTACCTTTTCAGTATTTCCGAGACACCTGGTCAAGGAACATGCCTTTTTATTTACATTATACATTTATCATTTTGAGGTTTTCTGACAGAGCAAAATCGCTGTTCTGGACGTGGTCGATCGAGGTCATTCACTTGACCTGGAAGGTCACTCGTTGAGCCGAAACCTAAAATTTGCATTCCGTTAGGTTCCAAACATGACTGGCAATATGTTGGTTCTTACCGCGTTGCTCTATGTTGCTTGGTTTGGAATTTAACAGGGGAGTCTTTTTAGCCCCCCCCCCCGTAGGGCGAATGTGAAAAAGCTCCCGTAGGGCGAGGGTTAAGTAGTCGGTGCGCCAAAAAAAACCAATAATTATCATCTTCCTGTCATTTTGGCCTTTGAAGCAAGTACTCACATTTCTCGGTTGCTTCTGAGAAGAGCAGTACATGGCTTCTACCCGGTCTTACCTACCATGGCTTCATTGGTTATTCTCTGGGCGCGTTGGAACAAGGAGAAACGACCGGACAGTTAGCCAGGCTTCCAATACTGGGTCACCGACCGTCCTTGTGGTGAGCTCACGTATTCCGCAAACAAGGCTGTCTGTACGTCCGTGTTTGTGTGTGTGTGTGTGTGTGTGTGTGTGTGTGTGTGTGTGTGTGTGTGTGTGTGTGTGTGTGTGTGTGTGTGTGTGTGTGTGTGTGTGTGTGTGTGTGTGTGTGTGTGTGTGTGTGTGTGTGTGTGTGTGTGTGTGTGTGTGTGTGTGTGTGTGTGTGTGTGTGTGTGTGTGTGTGTGTGTGTGTGTGTGTGTGTGTGTGTGTGTGTGTGTGTGTGTGTGTGTGTGTGTGTGTGTGTGTGTGTGTGTGTGTGTGTGTGTGTGTGTGTGTGTGTGTGTGTGTGTGTGTGTGTGTGTGTGTGTGTGTGTGTGTGTGTGTGTGTGTGTGTGTGTGTGTGTGTGTGTGTGTGTGTGTGTGTGTGTGTGTGTGTGTGTGTGTGTGTGTGTGTGTGTGTGTGTGTGTGTGTGTGTGTGTGTGTGTGTGTGTGTGTGTGTGTGTGTGTGTGTGTGTGTGTGTGTGTGTGTGTGTGTGTGTGTGTGTGTGTGTGTGTGTGTGTGTGTGTGTGTGTGTGTGTGTGTGTGTGTGTGTGTGTGTGTGTGTGTGTGTGTGTGTGTGTGTGTGTGTGTGTGTGTGTGTGTGTGTGTGTGTGTGTGTGTGTGTGTGTGTGTGTGTGTGTGTGTGTGTGTGTGTGTGTGTGTGTGTGTGTGTGTGTGTGTGTGTGTGTGTGTGTGTGTGTGTGTGTGTGTGTGTGTGTGTGTGTGTGTGTGTGTGTGTGTGTGTGTGTGTGTGTGTGTGTGTGTGTGTGTGTGTGTGTGTGTGTGTGTGTGTGTGTGTGTGTGTGTGTAGGTGTGTGTGTAGGTGTGTGTGTAGGTGTGTGTGTGTGTGTGTGTGTGTGTGTGTGTGTGTGTGTGTGTGTGTGTGTGTGTGTGTGTGTGTGTGTGTGTGTGTGTGTGTGTGTGTGTGTGTGTGTGTGTGTGTGTGTGTGTGTGTGTGTGTGTGTGTGTGTGTGTGTGTGTGCCTGTGCCTGTGCCTGTGTGTGAGGGAAATAGAACGCGGAGTATGTCACTGTGCCCCGTGCTGCCCAACTATGACGAGACGCAGACAAACACGTGTTTGTCGGTCTGTTCGCTTCCGGGTCGGTTTAAATTGTTTTATTTGATTAATTTTCTTAGGTTTCTGGATTTGCTTTATTTTATTGAATTTCACGTCAATGCGTTTGTGTATAGGTGAGGTGGACTTATATTTACCCAGATGTACCCATGGGGCGGGGCAGGGGAGGGGAGGGGCTTTGTGGCAGCTGTTGCTCTGGCAAGCAATCTGAACCACTTCAAACTTAATGGATAATTGCACAAGGTCAGGTCCAGACCCGGCTGGGCTGGGTCCCTTTTGCCAGGCCAGGGGCGTCGTCACCTGTGGGGCCGGGGGGGGAGAGCGGCCCCCAAGATCGCTCCGGCCGGACTCCGCCTCCCCCCAGATTCGCATGATTTTAACATTAGCCCTATGAGGCTGCCCCCCCCCCCCCTCCCAACCCCTGGCTGACCCCACACACCTTTGGCTGTCCCCTACTCAAAATTGTGTCTCTACGCCACTGCCTTTGCCTAATAATCGTCAACTATCAAAGGCGCCGGCCGCCTGTACTGCATGACGACATAGCGCGACAACAGGTGCGAGGCTGCCCGTGTGGCTCACGATCTGGAGTGTATAGGTGTCGTGACCGGAACTTGTTTGGTTGACGCAACCTGTGGCCCGTCGGGACACCTGGTAGGTGCCGTATAAGGAGCCGCTGTATACGCCATATAAGGAGCCGCTGTATACGCCATATAAGGAGCCGCTGTATGCGCCATATATGGAGCCGCTGTATACGCCATATAAGGAGCCGCTGTATACACCATATAAGGAGCCGCTGTATACGCCATATAAGGAGCCGCTGTATACGCCATATAAGGAGCCACTGTATACACCATATAAGGAGCCGCTGTATGCGCCATATATGGAGCCGCTGTATACGCCATATAAGGAGCCGCTGTATGCGCCATATATGGAGCCGCTGTATACGCCATATAAGGAGCCGCTGTATATACACCATATAAGGAACCGCTGTATACGCCATATAAGGAGCTTATATGGCGTATACGCCATATAAGGAGCCGCTGTATACGCCATATAAGGAGCCGCTGTATACGCCATATAAGGAGCTGCTGTATACGCCATATAAGGAGCCGATGATGCTTAGGGTGAGCTCTGTATCGTGCGGACTGCGGACGGGATACAAAATGAAAACAATGAGATACAAATAATAACATGAAAACGGGGTGCGCAATTCAGTATATTTGGCATGGTTACGGTGCGAAAATAACGTAGACTGCACGCTGAAAACAATGCAAACACGAAACATGGACAATGCAGGTTTGTGTTCAAACTATTACTCCATTTACAGTTACTCCTCCAACTGTACACATACGTACACAATAATATGCCAGTGTTACTTGCTTTTGAACCCTGGCAATGCTCTGTTTTGGGAACATCGAATCCTCGCATATGGTCATCTGTGTACGCATTCTGTGATTAATGCGTGCCTATATGCTTATGAGCGTTACCACGTTGGGCCTGGGATTCGTTGGGCTTCCTGGGAGTTGACGCGTGACCTGCCATGCCACCTGTCAACCGACCTGTCACGCGACCTGTCACGCGACCTGTCATGCCGCCCGGTAGACTGACAGAACTGTCGATATCGTCAATGGCGTGCGTATCTGTCACACGCGGCTGGGAAAACATGCGGAAATGATCACACAGGTATCGAGCAAGCTATCCCATAGTGCGCGCACTTACGGGCACATTTTTTATCAATGAAAATACAATGGAATATCATACGCGAAAAGTGCAGATAAAATGAGCATAAATAGTGACAACCTGTTAATCGTTGTGCACTGCGCACTGCGCACTGCGCACTGCACACTGCACTGTGCACTGTGCGCACTGTGCACTGTGCAGTGCGCACTGTGCACTGTGCACTGCACAATCACTTATGCTGTATGGACTGGCGACTTCAATGTCTCGTATGCGGAGACGTCTTCAGAAGTATTCCCTCATTACTGGGCTATTACAACATACAATACTGTATATCTGAGCGGACATGTCTCATCTGTCAAATGGTATCCAAGCTTCAATGCCAAGTATTGACTTGTTGAGACAACATACACTGTTCTTTTCACTGCCACGATCATTGTGCGTCCATGTGACGACGAAAACCACGCCTAGTTGCTTGGATAATATAAGTTAAATGTCCTCCCGTACTGTCCGACCGTTCTTACATTACATCCCCCGTATATCATCGTTAGATTTACCTTATTCCGCCTTGCTGTTCGCCAATCGCCCGTGTATCCCCGGGGAGCCTCCCTGTGTACGGTCTTCATCACAGTTTCCGCAGGAAATGGTCACCGGAAACGATGCACTTCCGGTGCCGAGATAACTCTCCAGGCGCCTGTTAGCTCGTCGATTACCGCGAAATCGGCTACAAAGTCTGATTGGAGATATATCTCGGTCGTCCTAGGTGGCGGACAGTTCAGACGCTCGCTGAGGTCAGGTTGAAGGTGTTCGGTGATTTTTTTTTGTACGGAGGGCGGCGGAAATGTGTTCACATTTGTCGGAAAGTCGAGGGTCGAGCGTGAGAATGTTGCGACTTTGCTGTTTGGGCTTCATACAGCTGTGTTTACAATTCAATTGTAATGATGGCTATTAAGCTGTATAGCAGAAATATCCTCATTGTCTTGTAATTTACAATATAAATTGTTTTATTTTCCCTGCAAGCCTTTTGTCGTTTTGTGTGACTGCACATTCTGGCATTGGCTCATTCTTTTGTCGCCGAATCATGGTGCCACCACTGTATGCCACCACTGCACATTCTGGCATTGGCTCCGTCTTTTGTCGCCGAATCATGGTGCCACCACTGTATGCCACCACTGCACATTCTGGCATTGGCTCAGTCTTTTGTCGCCGAATCATGGTGCCACCACTGTATGCCACCACTGCACATTCTGGCATTGGCTCAGTCTTTTGTCGCCGAATCATGGTGCCACCACTGTATGCCACCACTGCACATTCTGGCATTGGCTCAGTCTTTTGTCGCCGAATCATGGTGCCACCACTGTATGCCACCACTGCACATTCTGGCATTGGCTCAGTCTTTTGTCGCCGAATCATGGTGCCACCACTGTATGCCACCACTGCACATTCTGGCATTGGCTCAGTCTTTTGTCGCCGAATCATGGTGCCACCACTGTATGCCACCACTGCACATTCTGGCATTGGCTCAGTCTTTTGTCGCCGAATCATGGTGCCACCACTGTATGCCACCACTGCACATTCTGGCATTGGCTCAGTCTTTTGTCGCCGAATCATGGTGCCACCACTGTATGCCACCACTGCACATTCTGGCATTGGCTCAGTCTTTTGTCGCCGAATCATGGTGCCACCACTGTATGCCACCACTGCACATTCTGGCATTGGCTCAGTCTTTTGTCGCCGAATCATGGTAGACAATGACAGTTAGCTGCAAACAAAGCAATCAAACTGAACCTTAAACTTTGTTAAACCTCTGACATCCTTTGATGATTACATTTCACCGAAGGTGCATTGTCTTCCCCGCATTTCCCACAGTTGCTCGCCAATGACTTAACATAACTATTTTCTCATGGAATACGTCTTGCAGCCCACCGATATCACAATCTTCACTCGGATGTCCCGTGAGAGTTCACGTCCGTTCGGTGTGACCTGGTACAAAGACTTCGGCGCACCCAAACAAAAACCAATAATCATCATCCTTGAGCCGTGGCGATTGGGATGGCCATTGGCTAGTTTATCTGGTGTTTGCACTGGGGGAGGGCCTGGCAGGTATGTGAGTGGGATTGTTCTGGTGGAGTCGCGACCCGAGAGACTGATCCCTATCTGGGTCGCGGGGCAGTGACCGGGAGTTGATCGTCACTTTCACTGTCTGAGACAACCAGCGGCGCCGCCACCCCCCCCCCCCCCCCCCCCCTACTGCTGCTGATGTCGCTGCTGCTGTCGCTGCTGCTGTCGCTGCTGCTGCCGTCGCTGCTGCTGCTGTCGCTGCTGCTGCTGTCGCTGCTGCTGCTGTCGCTGCTGCTGTCGCTGCTGCTGCTGTCGCTGCTGCTGCTGTCGCTGCTGTCGCTGCTGCTGCTGTCGCTGCTGCTGCTGTCGCTGCTGCTGCTGTCGCTGCTGCTGCTATCGCTGCTGCTGCTGTCGCTGCTGCGTCGCTGCTGCTGTCGTTGCTGCTGTCGTTGCTGCTGTCGTTGCTGCTGTCGTTGCTGCTGTCGCTGCTGGCTTGTCCTGTTTGCCTGTGATCGGCCGCTAAGCGTTCCCTTTGATTCGTGTGACTGTGTGTTATTGCGTTAATAGATATTCGGTTTATATTTTGTAGGGTTAGCAGAGGGGTGAATGAAATGCGTTATAATCTTAGCTGTTAAAGCGCCGCTGGACACCAGTCAGCCAAAATTGGGTGTGGAATCATCATTAATATCCGGTGTCGAAATAGATCGCCTTCATGATAATTTTGGCATTTCGCCTTGCATGCTTATTTATGTCGTTTAGCATTTCGTTTTTCTCCAGTGTTGTGATGAATATTTCAATTGTTTAGTCAGGAATGCAATTATATTGCTAAACTCGTACCCAATTCCGAAGCACCACGAATGTCTTTACGCCTAACGATCTATATCCCATAACAGTCATTTCGAATCATCTCAATTTGAATAAAAATGCAACATTCGGATGATATTATATAACCACACAAAAATGCAAGTATCACGCGTTGATGTGTGTGCTCGTTTTTTGGTGTCAAACCTTTCAAGCTGAAAATGCGAGACTGTCCGATGAATAAGGCGCCTTCCTTTGACGAGGCGTTAAAGGTAATGTCACCTTTGTATTGGTTTTGAACTGAGATAGCCATTATCTTAGGCCGTTATTGAAACGTCTAAATTATTAAGGTCATTTTCCCAAAAACTTGTCTGCTTGCAATTGCATTTCAAATTTCCAAAATGGGGTCTATTGTAATGCCGCCGCTGATTGGCTGACAGCCGGCAGTCAGACAACCTGTATTTCTCGAACCCTGGCGAGTACGATGTAAACAACGGCCCACGCTATAGTTTGCGGTCCAAGTTGAAGTTTGTGGCGTTGTTTGAAGTCTCAGTTATGGATTGATTGTTTTTTGAATGAATATTGAGCTATCGCAATGCCTCGCACTCGTCATTGTGTTCTGTGCGAGAGAAGACACAGTTTCACGATGTTTCTATTTAAGTCGCCAGAATTGTCTGAAACGATTGTGCTATATATTTGGCAGCGTATTTTTTTTCTATTTTCTATTTTGTATTTGTATTTTGCACAACACATCCACGACACTGCGGCTTTTCATGGTTGTAAGTCAGTCAAATAAAACAGATGTGAACGCAATGGGACACATAAAACAATCGCCGATACACAAACATATGCAGTTGCACACCTCTTCCAACTCCTACACACACTACTCGCACCCACGCGCGCGCGCGCACACACACCCACACACTGATGACCTCATACATCTGCCAGCAACACCTCCTTCAATCTGGATTTGAAGAGACCCAAGCTCAGCTGGTGACGCTCCGGTGGCAGTCGATTGTATGCATTCGATCCACTGAAGCTCTTTATAGCTCAATAATGACGTTATCATCCCAAATAAAAACAAAACTTAATTTGTATAAAGTTAAGTGACTTTTCGAGAGATAAAAATATCACCATTGTTTTCAGCAGCACTTCATCTTTTCGACTACAACCAGCGTATATTTGACAACTTTCAGAAAGGTGAAACATTCCCTTTAACCCTCGCGGCGCTGGGGAGGGGGGGGGGTAAATTTGACCCCCCCCCCCCTCTCGGATTTTCTCCATAACTTGAAAACTATGACAGATATCGAAGTGAAACTTGCGGTACCTTATGGTGCTTCAGTTGTACATCTTGTGTAACAATTTTGTTGAAATACGTGAGAATTTTGAGGAGATAATGACGTTTTACTGACATGTCATGTCATTTTTGGTGAGAAAAAAAAGTTAAATGTTTGAAAATTCGTAGAAAATAGCGTGTTGATGCAAATCACAAATAAAAGGCGTCAAAAGAAAGGAAATAACATTGTCTTTAAAATGGCTATCTCGGATGTTCAAAATTTTGGGGTTTTAACCCCCAAAAATGCAAAAAAACTAATTTTTGGGGAAGAATTTCCACAAAAGTTTTTTGTTTGAAGATTTTCAAAAAACCAGAAGATATATTAGAGAACCGAGTATGAACGATGTTCAAACCAAATTTCAAAGCAATTTCTATATTTTGGACTGACTTATGGCTCTCTAAGAAGAAGTAACTCATGACGTCATTTTTTTTTATTGAGTTTTTTTTGGCTTTTACTGACCAGATACAGACAAATAAATGCCACCACTGTATTTCGAAAACAAAACTAGTCTAGAAACATGCAATGTTTATTTAGATTAATCATTTTCAAATTTTGACCTTGTGACCTGACCTTGACCTGAAGGAGATTATATGGTGTCAGGCTGTGAAAATGGCTGCTTCTATCGAATTCTACGTGTAAAATAACCCATACAACATGTGTCGCATGGCTTTCGTAGACCTGTGACCTTTTGTGACATGACCTTGACCTTGACCTTTGCTTAAAATTTCACCTGTACTTATGCGGGAGATGCATTATACACTTGGGAGCACTTTGTGAGATAATAGTTGCAATACAAGGCTTTGGATGGAAAGTATAGCCCAAAAACCCAAATACTTACATTTTGACACTTGACCTGACCGTGACCTGACATGTGACCTTATGTTGATAATTTCGGGTATGCGTTAGATTCTACTCACTGAGAGCTTTCGATCGCCGCCTTGCGCGTCTCGCTGCGATTATTGGTTCGGAAGATACGAGGGGGTAAAATTTACCCCCCCCCCCAGCACCGGACGTTCGAATGGAGACCCCAGCGCCGCGCGGGTTAAGTGTCTAGCCATATCACGTGACCGCCCCAGGGGTCGTGGCGTGAGGCGTTCTCGACTCTGATTGGTCGGTTGGGAAGGCTGGACGGCCGGCGCGGCGGCGCTGGCGCTAAAGCTTTGTCAGAGCTTCTCTTGAATGATGAGATCGGCGTTTTTGAAGGAAGCTGGGACGAAGTGGAAGCTTGCATCCGTCTGCTGGCGGGGGCGGTTTCCAGTTCAGGGTCGGGCGTTGGCTTAGTTTTGGAGGAGCGACCTCAGCAATGTGTTGTGGTAATAGTGTGGGGTGCCCGCAGGGGTGGGCTCTATAACTTGTTTCTTCTGACGTTTAAATCATTTAAATCAGGGTATTTCAAAAGTGATGTCTGTGATGAAGTGATGTCTGAAGTGAAGTCTGATGTTCTGGTTTGGGTCGTTTTTTGTTCTTTGTTATAATCGGCAAGTGTTGACTACCAGTACTCTTCTGGTGCCAACATCGTGAGATGGCGAGGCGATTGCCAAAGCTGAACACATTCCTCTATAAATATGTCTGATAATCCTCTTATACATGTTTTCATTGAAGCAATTGGCTATTTATTTTAATTAATTGTTCATTACCTGAAAACGTTTTAGACAACTCATCGACAGGTTTTTTGTAACCCAGGTGGTAATAAAACGACACATGTTTACTTCATTTTTAGAGTTCCGTGAAATGGAGTGAAGTGAGACGGTGGGGTGAAGTGGGACGGTGGGGTGAAGTGGGACGGTGGGGTGAAGTGGGACGGTGGGGTGAAGTGAGACTGTGGGGTGAAGTGGGACGGTGGGTGAAGTGGGACGGTGGGGTGAAGTGGGACGGTGGGGTGAAGTGGGACGGTGGGGTGAAGTGGGACGGTGGGGTGAAGTGGGACGGTGGGGTGAAGTGGGACGGTGGGGTGAAGTGGGACGGTGGGGTGAAGTGGGACGGTGGGGTGAAGTGGGACGGTGGGGTGAAGTGGGACGGTGGGGTGAGGTGGGACGGTGGTGGGGTGTGATATGGTGGGGTGAAGTGAGACACAAGAACCTCTCAATGCCCATGTACGGCTGGTCAGTAGGTGTGGCGTGTGACGTCATGGTGACCAGGCTGCGGGGCGGGCGGGACGGCGTGGGAGGTTGTGGCCATCGAGTTGTGGGCTCTCCTCTGTATACTGAGTAGCTCGCAGGTGCAGGGCCTAGTCTACGCCTTCGGTAGACTACTGAGTGGTGGTGGAGTCGGTCAGTGGTGGAGCTAAATTAGGCTGGGATGAGGCGCTGAAGTATGAGCGTTCTGGTTGGTCAATGGTCACTTTGGCTCTTGAGCACTGATTAAAACAACTACAGAATACTCCTAAATGGTATCTACATTTATTATTTAGTGGTGAGAAGTGGCAGCGATGGGTTTTTTAGCCGCTGATCACGTGGTTATTATTTATGTTGTGTCTCTGGTGGTTTCAAGATTTCCACAAGGACCGAAATATTTTAATAAATAAATGTGAAGCAATATTATAATCTCAGAGAAATTATGAACAAGGAGGCATGCAATGAAATCTATATGCAATGAAAATGTGCAATGTGCAACTGCTGCAATGTGCAAATGCAAATGTGCAATCAAATATGCAATGCAATCTACCGAGCTTTCTCCCGCGAGTTGCTGGGATACTTTCCATAGCGCGACTTCCTGTGGAGGGGGGGGGGGGCTATTTTTGTGACCCCCCCCCCCCCTCGGATCTCCAGAACTACTGGACCGATTTAAAAAATTCAAACTGCATTCGATAGCCCTGGAAAATTTCGAGGGAAACCTTATATTGTTGACCTCGGTCACCGATGACGTCAAAGACAAAATGTTTGACCGTGTCATTGAGGTCTCGATGGATGGAATTGTCGCGCAAAATTGCGATATTAAACGCATAAGCTGTCGATAAATCGGTATGATTCGTGTGTCTGACGCTTCTAAGTACCATTCTAAGCTGTTTATGACCTTGTCAGGTCAGGGTCATCCGAGGTCACGAGGTCAAACTATAGGGTTACGGTCATTAGGCGTTGTAACACATGTTTATTCGTTTGTTCTTCGTCTAGAACGCCAAAAATGACCTTGGAGCATTGTTTGTTCCATAGAATTATAATTAAAACGGAAAAACGGAAATGCATTTTTATGCATGGTAATGCTGTGAGAGGTGGTCGATTTGTCATTGAAGGGTCATAAGTCAGTGATTTTTGAAGATATAGACTTCAAATTTGGTACACATTCACCGAACACTTATCAATCACATATTCCGGTTTTTGGATAATTCAGATTTTTTTCCCTCAAAATATTGTTTAAAAAAATTTATTTGGATTTCTCAAAATTTTGCATTTCAATAAAACTCTAAAATCCGAGATAGCAGTTTGATAGCCGAATCTATTATCAGTCATTTGATATATGACAATTTAATTTATCTTACATTGTACTTTTGACAGCATTTTTCGCAAACCCTTATTTAAAATATATTTTAAAAAACTCAGAACATGACGTCACCGACTCATTCCCGGTTGACCTATCATAACTCCATCTTTTTCCTGTGGCCAACATTGTAAAATTGATGTGAGAGGGTACTGAAAGTTTGGTGACTATGCTAGTGTTGGTTTAGGAGATATTACAAAATAACGGGAGGGGGCAAAAAGCGAGTCACTGACTTCGAGAGACATGATCGCCTGGGGCTACTAGTCGACACCTCCCGTGCCAGTATGGCGCAATGCGCCGGGTATGCGATTCCAGCACCAGTGGCGGCCCACGGATTTCTGCCATGGGTGATATCATGATAATGATATCATGATTAGAGATTTGAAGTCATGATTTTTTGGGCAAAACATACGTTTGCCTACAGATGTTTCGTTTGGGGTGGCGAGCAGGGGGGGGGGGGAGGGGGGCAGTTGCCCAACCGTAAATCCGCCACTGGCGGGGCAGAAATACAAAATGTTGACTTTACAGCAACATTACAATTTGATGGTGGCCCAGATTTCAGGGGTGGCAATGCCACCCCAGTTTCACGGCAGGGGTGGCAGTCTGCCACCCCTGACCCTATGGTGGCGCCACCATTGCCCATCACCCTAGGTACGCTTGTCTGCCATATAGGCTGCATATTGGCAGTCGTTGGGAAGGAAACTGAGTAGAGCTGTATAAACGCCATATGGCCTCAGGGCATACGTGACCTTGACATCCGTGGAGGTTGCAGTGAGTGATCTTCGGAAGTGGCTTCACTCTCCTCAGCGGTGTGTCGTTATGGGTCAGTTGTGCAGAGAAGTGGTGGATCAAATTAAGTTACCGTTATACAGTTGGTATGATAGAGATGGTGTACACTGTACATGGCTGATTTGCAATCGGCTGTCTCAGCCTGAAGCGGAATGGAGCTACATCGCCCTGAAGCCCCACATCAGCATCGTCCGGAGGAGAGGAATAATTTCCTCTCTTCCAGTAATAAGGTGCCGTTTTCGGTTTATGGTGCTGAGCTGTCTAAGCTGTTTAACACTCGCTAATGTACTGTTTTGTGGTGTATTCCTTTGTGGTCCATATTCAATATCCATGCATGCATGCGTACTTTGCGGGCTTGCAGATTATTGTTGTGGATGCACTAGGCCTGTGGCGAAACTCGGTCATGTCAATGTGCGAAATCGACGGTATTTCTACAAAGTGCAACATTTCATTTTTTTGAGGGAGAACCTGTAAACTGAAAATATTTACTCAACCTTCGTCCTGGTGGGGGTTCATTTTGCCCCCCCCCCCCCCCGTTTTTTTTTTCTTCTCGGGAATAGCGAGAGAACAGCGCCGCCAAATTTGGGACAGCTGTTTGGACATCAATTACCCACATTGTGTGAAGTTGACCTCAGGTCTTCTCAGGCCAGGTCACCAGTTCAAGTGACCTTACCTCCACAAATGTTTGTGGTCGTGCCAAAGCCACAGTGTTTGTCAGATATTCGAAACTTACAGGATTTCGTAAAGTCCCAAGTAACTACAATTCGTGTATCTGGTATTTTTGTATATCGGCCCTCTGTCGGTATATCGGACGCGTCTCCCCCCACCCAGTTAAAAAAATCAGGGGGACGCTCCCCCCCCCCCCCCCCCCCCAAGAAAGCAGACTTGCTTGATTTTTTTGTTTGTGCTGAATTCGGATATGAAACTTAATTAACTCTTAGCTCATTGCCATTTTTAACCCTATATCGTTGAGTCCTTTCTTTGTACTTAGAGATGTAGGTTATACTTAATTACTTTGTAGACAAGAAAATTATGATATGGCAGCTAAAAATTGGTACATAAGATTGGCTTCTGCTATGATTGAATGTAAAATTCATTCATTCATTCACCATTCATTCCAAGGCCCTAGATACAATTCAGCCAAGGCAGCGAATAGCGTGACCGTCATCCATCAATATGTTGTGTTCAAAGTTCAAACAGCGATCAGTTTTAGACTTGGTCCCTTTGAGCCGCTGGAATTTATAATAAATGAGTGCTATAGCAGCATGCTTGGTATAATTTAAATGGTTGAAGAACTCTCGACAATCCATGCTAGAAAGTTTTTTTTGGAAATATATCATAGAAGGGGTAGCTATACTAGCTTGCTGGGCGATAGCGAAGAAGATTCTCGAAAATAAATGTCCACGAACACTCGCGAAAATAAGTTCCCCCTCCAGGGGCGGATCCAGGGGGGAGGTCAAGGAGCCATGGATATGCCAAGCCCAAAGGTCCTGAAACCGTGATTGCCCCCCCCCCCCCCGCACACACACACAAAAAAGCGGCCGGACGTACAGCGGTGGATGGCTGACACGCCCGCTCTACCCCCCTCAACAGCTTTTCGCTAACGGCCTGCTACCCCTCCCCCCGGTCAACAACTTTTGCTTTTGACTGGCGAATGTGACTGCGTCCCCCCAGTCAAAATAATCCGTGGCGACGCCCCTGCAGGAGACGCATGACTATCACCCGTCTCCGAATCAGAGGCGCCGCCAGGTACTTAAAATTGGGGGGACGTCAAGATCAAAAAGGCGATTCATGCGACTTTCATAGGTCCAATATAAAATCCGAAAAAAGGTTGGCATAACCTGATGTTCAAATCCCCCCCCCCAAAAAAAAAAAAATGGAGACTCGTCCCCCTTTACCCAGTTTTAGATGCCTGTTGGAACGCCTCCACCCGTCCCATCTGTCTCCGACACCCTGAGTCGCCTGCACCACAGGAGGCGGTCCGACCGGGGCTCCACCTAGCCACTCCGTCCGGACGCCCCGAGTCGCCTGCACCACAGGAGGCGGTCTGTCTGGCGCTCCACCTAGCCACTCCATCCGACCGGGGCTCCTCCTAACCCGGTCTACTGCGCAGTTTCGGCATATTGGCCGGGGTGAGATCACTCTGCCGACGACACAAACAGGTCCGCCTGGCGTGAGGTACTGGGAAAGAGTGGTGGTGAGGGGGCGGGGTATAGGTAGCGAGTGGTTGGCGTTTTGTGATTAAAAAAACGTCACTGACGGGAATACAAATCTACGAATTACAGGTCTACGAATGAACGTGTGTATCACTCATCGACAACACATGGTTGGCACAGATGGCCTTTGGTGATTTATGCATGGGAATGCGTTCGGGTGATTTTTTTTGTGCGTATGAGCTCTGCAGCTACGTCGAGATCCTAAGACCACCGTCCTATTTGGCGCCATGCTTGGTCATTTGGCGCTATGAGAGTACCTCTATAGATTTATATTTGTATTATTGGTTGTTTGCTCGCTCTGGTATGTGATTCGTCCTGATAAGCAGCAGAGGACGTCAGAAGTCTGAATTCTGTTGGACACGGCGATGCATCGCCCCAGATCAGCGCAGGCGGTGTAGATCGCCCCAGATCAGCGCAGGCGGTGTAGATCGCCCCAGATCAGCGCAGGCGGTGTAGATCGCCCCAGATCAGCGCAGGCGGTGTAGATCGCCCCAGATCAGCGCAGGCGGTGTAATCGCCCCAGATCAGCGCAGGCGGTGTAGATCGCCCCAGATCAGCGCAGGCGGTGTAGATCGCCCCAGATCAGCACTGGCGGTGTAGATCGCCCCAGATCAGCGCCGGCGGTGGAGATCGCCCCAGATCAGCGCAGGCGGTGTAGATCGCCCCAGATCAGCGCAGGCGGTGTAGATCGCCCCAGATCAGCGCAGGCAGGGAATGTGCCGACGAATACCAGCGTACACATGGTGCCGTTAGTTGGTGTACGCTCAGGCTCGTGGGCTGGGAGAAGGAGGGAGGAGGTAGCAGACGTCGTCGCTGGGAGACGTTAGGAGTGGCGGAGTGGGCATGGACTTGAGGCTGGTAGAGGTACGGGACGGAGTAAATGGCGTTGTCACAGACTCGTGGTAATAGAAGTAGGGAGTGGGGCAGGCAGACAGCCGTGCCACGGTGACCGGTTAGTTGATAGTCTCTGAATATTCTGAGGTGGGTAAGAAGTCGAAAATTTGTATCAGAGTTCCGGGAAGAAAGAAATGGCGTAAAAACGCATGGCTATGTTGTTTACTTATAAAATTGAACCACACATGAGGGTGGCGAACGCGTATTTTTAGTTGAGGTCACCATTTCCTTCGAGAGGCATGCAAGAACCTGTGGATGGATCTCATTGGCTTACAATATCAGCATGCTGAGTGAAGATATGGTTATGATTAGCTGGGGTATCCTATCAAGAAGTTGCGTGTTTTGTGGTCGTTTTCCATTTTCCAAACTGTCTTGAATTTGATAGGTTCCGCCACTGTTCTCCCGATCAAGTAAGTCGAACCCAGCATGGTTTCCAGTCGTCTGTTTTTAGTGTTGCGATGACAAAAATATAAACCACATTTTGTCGCGCTCTTTAAGCTATCTTATTCGGCTGCTTGTTTTCCTGGTCATTGCCTACCGTTCATACCACGCGAACAACCCAACGGATCTTACAACAATGCGACCATTTTCCTGTTGTTTAGTATACCTTCCCGCGCAGCCACGACATACAAACACGAAACGCGACCGTGGGCATTGCTCTCTTCACATCCGTAATATCAGCACTTCACATCACTGTTCACATCCGCCGTGCTGGCGGTGCCCGGTATGCATTCTCACGCGAAGTAACTGAGCAAACTCCGTCAAGACTCGGCAGACAGACCACAAAGAACATTCCAGAGTGGTGCTTCACCATGTATTGAAGGCAACGGTGCCCAGCTTTGCATCAGTCTGCACAATTTTGCACAGTCTGTCTGCACAATTTTGCACAGTCCGTTTGCACAATTTTTGCATAGTTGTGCACATATGTCCACAGTTGTGCATAGTTGAGGGCAGTTGGCACAGTTGTGCATAGTTGTGCGCAGCTGAGCATCACTGAAGGTCAGATCTGTCGGCCGGAGCTCGCTTTCGTTGGAGACGACCACCAGGCGAGGTGGCCGCTAAAGTGAAGCGTTTGGTGCAAGGTTCGACGACCGGTCATCAGCTGTGGAAAAATACCACCACGGGGGGGGAGATACCAGCACGGGGGGGGGGGGGGGGTAGTCCGGTGGGCAGCGAACCAGATATCACAAAGACGGCGAGACAAGTTTTTATGATAGAAAAATCTCTCAGGTTCGATTATAATTGTAGGGTTATGATTGAGCAAATGTCTTAGTTTCAGACATGGCTGCCGATAGAGCCAGGCAGCGAACGGGCGTCATTTGCATGGCATTCCTACGTGGAGAAGTGATAAAGAGCGCAGAATCGTGATTCATTTGAAACGGGGTTGAGTGTTGGTTCTGGGGAGTTACGTCGTCTGAACGGTTCTGAGAGTGACTAATTTGAAACTAAGCACAGCGGGGCAAGACAAGATATGACAGAATTCCGAACTTAACGTCCGTCTGCCCATAAGTCTAATTTTCATCATTTCCAAATTTATTTACGCAATCGTTGATATAATGATGAATAAATAGTGAATGGAATGGGGATTTGTGAATGGAACATATTGAATGGTGATTGGTTAGTGACATTTTGTTATTTACTAATATATTGAATACAGTGGATAAATAACTAAGTTGTTAAAATAAATACATAAATTAGGATATAAAATAAGTTAATGGGAAATATTCACCCTTTTCAACAAAAATGGAGTTATTACTTGAAATCGATAGACGAGACCAAAATATATTGTAAATTTATCACATTTTGCATAAACTATTCTTACCGATATATTTTTCAAGTCGAGGTTGATAAGCGGTCCACGTTTATAACGACCAGTAGGTACTTGCAAGTACTTGACAACGAATTTCGAATTCCGGGCTTGTCTCATTGTTTTTTGACAAAATTGTATGGAAAATATATTTTGCACTCTGTTGTGATTATGTGCCCTAATATCCTTAACATTCAACAAACATTGAATAATAAGGTAACCAAATTAGCAGCCAACTTGGGCACGATACGACGGCCTAGTAAGTGGTTGCGACCCTCAGTTTTTGAAAATGTGTTCATTTGTTGTCAACATTAGACGTTTTGTATAGTTTTGTCTCTGGCTGTATACAAACACTATGCTTTAGCTTATCATGAAGAAGAAAAAATAGAAAAAAATCAACAAACAATGAAAAAACTGGCAATGAAATCGAAAGTTCACTTGGGGACGCAACGGCGACCTATTTAGTGTCGGTGATTTGTTTCAGGGACATCCATTTTAACATCCATTTGTTCCACATGTCCCATGTTAACATCCATTGGCTGTATCATTCCCTTTAACAAGAGAAGATGGAACCAAATCGTAAAACGGCATGTAAAGTGATATAATTTGGGCGTTGTCCACCATTGCCGTTGGTGTTTCTTTGGTTGAACATTCATCATTGCGCAGCGATCAGACCAAAGGATTTTTCATCAGTATTTTATTGACACGCCTCCTGAGGTTTTGGGAAATTGCAAGCATTGGTGAGAACGGCAAAATCCCTCGGTTCTCGGCTCCTATATTAGCATAACAACCTCAATCCCAGGGCAAGGTACTAAGTTGATTGTATTCTGCCTCACTTTCGGATCCAGGGGGCAACCAGGCCATGCCCCCCCCCCCCCCCCAACAGCCTGGAAGGGGCAGCAATCAAAATCCAGCTATTCACAGTGAAAAAACTGGGAAATTTAGAAAAACACGGCTCTTACAATCAAATCTGGGCTTTAAAAAAAAACTCAACTGGACGAGAAAATAGCAGCCAGCAAGTTGGCAGTCGGAATTGAAGCCCGAACAAACGTTGTTTTACATGTAGGAAGAACACTTCATATGGTATCAATTTGGAATCCAATCTACACTTTGTTTCAGCGCAAATGGTTGTCAAAAATGGCGCGTCGCTTTTGTGGAAATAACTTTTCGGGACGCGTGACAGCGGTGTGTACGAAATTCCGTGTGATTCTCACGAAGGTCCCAATGCAGTTGCTGGTACTAGGCCCAAATAATAATGTTTTTGACGCATTCATATTTTGATCCAGCCCAATATAAATGATATTGGGTAAATAACCGATTTACAAACGGCAATTATGAAGCACTGGATAACAGCTATATAATTGAATATCTGCATGGCAACCAATAGAGAGAAACGTCTTTGGTTTTCGGCATACTCGAGTGGTCGGTCGCATCTCGTTTTCTCCGACTTCAGCTCAGTAATTATATCGGGTGTAATACCGAAGCCGCTGTCGCAGTAAAGCATACGGAGGCAGGACACGCGCCTGTCAATTGCGTGTTACTGGAAACCCCAGGCCAATATCTTAATTGTGGTGAAATATGAGACATATCGGTTAACTAACCTCATCAAAGCATTCGGGCATTGTCTCGCTCGTTTTTCTGAACATATGTAATCAGAAAAACTCAATGTGCACATCGCACGCAAATGATCAGGCAGCAATATCGTCGCTGTCAAAAAACGCATAATATATCCCACCACTCGTCGGCGAGGGTAAATCCTATGAGGGTCTAAGCTAGAATACTTTTTTTTTGTCGGCAACAGGCATCAAAGTATGATAAAAAAGAATAGGCAGTATAAGCAAGCTGGGATCAAGCTGGGCATCATTGACCTAGGCATCACAAGGAATCATCATTATGACTTCGCTTTCGGCTTACACTAGTCGACGTTGAAGTCCAAGTTTTATGCAGAACTAAGCATATATTGTTGCGCAGGCCATGACCCCTACTATCCGATCGCGCAATTCCTGGTAGCCGGCAGAATTTTGAAGCGAAAGATGTATGTGCCCGACATACACTGTAAAACAGTTCACTAGCTAATTTTCGAAATGAGGACTAAGTTTAACAAGTTCTTCCCTTGCTCCTCGTTCCCTTGCTCACCTCCAAAATGTTTGCGATAGTACCGCAGCCACAGTTTAGGGCGATCGGTTTAAATCTTGTAGGATTTGATAAGGTGATAGATACCTACAATTTTTTATCTCGGATTTTTGTTATATCGGTGACCTAAGGTCAGGTCAATTTCGTGACCGCCAACACTGTTTTATCAATAACTATCGACATAAGAAGATATATAAGTGAAAACTGTACCAATGTGTTTGTGTCGTCGAGACACGTCTCCCAATATACAACATGACCTACTTTGGGTTACCACTTCACCTTGACCCGAGGTCAAATTTATCGGTTGATCTAACCTAGTCAACATTAATATGATTCCAAGTGCATGGACGGGACGAACACGATGTCGTCAAATGTAATACTTTATCTTTATTAGGTAAAAAGTCATTTACGGAAAACAGTTTTGCCAAAAAGTAATATTTTTTACATTTGATGACTTCTGGAGCCTAAACTATTGACCTGAGATAAAATCTGAGGAAACCCCGGCGATTGCATTTTTCAAGAGCTTTCCCAGAGGTCTATTTTTCGGTAACTTGGTAGCGAGCGTTGGCGACAGATTATTGTCAGTGAAGCGATAAATATTGGCCTTTGGGGAAGTTTATGCCGTTGTCGGAGGATCAGAACCCGGCCGAACCGAGTAAGAAAATGGACCTCGTTCGTTGCACTTGGTTGTGCGTCTCGTGCTTTGTGAGAAAAAATACGTGAAAGTTTCAGCAGAAAAATGTGACTTGGGCAATTTTTTTAAAGCCTGATGAAAATGGTCCCAAGTATGTTTTAAAGGTAGTTTTGCGATAGGTTAGATTGGTCTGAACATTGTTTTTGCGCCTTTTAAAACGCGCCCTGGAGGGCCTCTGATAATTACACGCCATGGAGGGGGGGGATTTCGCCCCCCCCCCTATGATCGCGAAAACCACGCAACGTAGCGACAAGCGGAAAACGACGTTAGATAGCTCGAGGCAAGCTCTTTCGGAATGTATTTCGTTCATTTTATCAGGTCAATATTGAGGTCACCAGAGGTCATCAAGGGTCAGATTTCCTAGTTTTCAAGACTTCGCTTCGAACACTCCCAAATGTCATGCATAAGATAATGCAGAAAAGTAGTTCAAAAGGTGAATATTTACCTTTAACAACTTAATAACGTAAATTCATGTATACATCAGCCTCACATTGTGTGCATCACTTGGAAGCAGTCTCCACACTCTTCCCTCGACTTCTAGCTGATGGAATATCTCTGTTAAGTCATCATCTTGCCACTGCCCTCGTCTATTCTATTACTGGCTGCCGTCTCTATTCTATTACTGACTGCCGTCTCTATTCTATTACTGACTGCCGTCTCTATTCTATTACTGACTGCCCTCGTCTATTCTATTACCGACTGCCGTCGTCTATTCTATTACTGACTGCCCTCTCTATTCTATTACTGACTGCCCTCGTCTATTCTATTACTGACTGCCGTCGTCTATTCTATTACTGACTGCCGTCTCTATTCTATTACTGACTGCCGTCTCTATTCTATTACTGACTGCCCTCGTCTATTCTATTACTGACTGCCGTCTCTATTCTATTACTGACTGCCGTCTCTATTCTATTACTGACTGCCGTCTCTATTCTATTACTGACTGCCCTCTCTATTCTATTACTGACTGCCGTCTCTATTCTATTACTGACTGCCCTCGTCTATTCTATTACTGACTGCCCTCTCTATTCTATTACTGACTGCCGTCTCTATTCTATTACTGACTGCCCTCGTCTATTCTATTACTGACTGCCGTCGTCTATTCTATTACTGACTGCCGTCTCTATTCTATTACTGACTGCCGTCTCTATTCTATTACTGACTGCCCTCTCTATTCTATTACTGACTGCCGTCTCTATTCTATTACTGACTGCCCTCGTCTATTCTATTACTGACTGCCGTCTCTATTCTATTACTGACTGCCCTCGTCTATTCTATTACTGACTGCCGTTTCTATTCTATTACTGACTGCCCTCGTCTATTCTATTACTGACTGCCCTCGTCTATTCTATTACTGACTGCCCTCGTCTATTCTATTACTGACTGCCCTCTCTATTCTATTACTGACTGCCCTCGTCTATTCTATTACTGACTGCCGTCTCTATTCTATTACTGACTGCCGTCTCTATTCTATTACTGACTGCCGTCTCTATTCTATTACTGACTGCCGTCTCTATTCTATTACTGACTGCCCTCGTCTATTCTATTACTGACTGCCGTCTCTATTCTATTACTGACTGCCGTCTCTATTCTATTACTGACTGCCCTCTCTATTCTATTACTGACTGCCCTCGTCTATTCTATTACTGACTGCCCTCGTCTATTCTATTACTGACTGCCGTCTCTATTCTATTACTGACTGCCCTCGTCTATTCTATTACTGACTGCCGTCTCTATTCTATTACTGACTGCCGTCTCTATTCTATTACTGGCTGCCGTCTCTATTCTATTACTGACTGCCCTCTCTATTCTATTACTGACTGCCGTCTCTATTCTATTACTGACTGCCCTCGTCTATTCTATTACCGACTGCCGTCGTCTATTCTATTACTGACTGCCCTCTCTATTCTATTACTGACTGCCCTCGTCTATTCTATTACTGACTGCCGTCGTCTATTCTATTACTGACTGCCGTCTCTATTCTATTACTGACTGCCGTCTCTATTCTATTACTGACTGCCCTCGTCTATTCTATTACTGACTGCCGTCTCTATTCTATTACTGACTGCCGTCTCTATTCTATTACTGACTGCCGTCTCTATTCTATTACTGACTGCCCTCTCTATTCTATTACTGACTGCCGTCTCTATTCTATTACTGACTGCCCTCGTCTATTCTATTACTGACTGCCCTCTCTATTCTATTACTGACTGCCGTCTCTATTCTATTACTGACTGCCCTCGTCTATTCTATTACTGACTGCCGTCGTCTATTCTATTACTGACTGCCGTCTCTATTCTATTACTGACTGCCGTCTCTATTCTATTACTGACTGCCCTCTCTATTCTATTACTGACTGCCCTCGTCTATTCTATTACTGACTGCCGTTTCTATTCTATTACTGACTGCCCTCGTCTATTCTATTACTGACTGCCGTCTCTATTCTATTACTGACTGCCCTCGTCTATTCTATTACTGACTGCCGTCTCTATTCTATTACTGACTGCCGTCTCTATTCTATTACTGACTGCCCTCTCTATTCTATTACTGACTGCCGTCTCTATTCTATTACTGGCTGCCGTCTCTATTCTATTACTGACTGCCGTCTCTATTCTATTACTGACTGCCGTCTCTATTCTATTACTGACTGCCCTCTCTATTCTATTACTGACTGCCCTCGTCTATTCTATTACTGACTGCCGTCTCTATTCTATTACTGGCTGCCGTCTCTAGTTGATCAATTCTGACACCCGCTGGAGTGGCAGTTTGTATCGTCTCAGACACCACTGCAGGTGGAGCTTCGCGTTCGAGTGGCAGTTTGTATCGTCTCAGACACCACTGCAGGTGGAGCTTCGCGTTCGGGTGGCAGTTTGTATCGTCTCAGACACCTGCAGGTGGAGCTTCGCGTTCGGGTGGCAGTTTGTATCGTCTCAGACACCACTGCGGGTGGAGCTTCGCGTTCGGGTGGCAGTTTGTATCGTCTCAGACACCACTGCAGGTGGAGCTTCGCGTTCGGGTGGCAGTTTGTATCGTCTCAGACACCTCTGCAGGTGGAGCTTCGCGTTCGGGTGGCAGTTTGTATCGTCTCAGACACCACTGCAGGTGGAGCTTCGCGTTCGGGTGGCAGTTTGTATCGTCTGACACCACTGCAGGTGGAGCTTCGCGTTCGGGTGGCAGTTTGTATCGTCTCAGACACCACTGCAGGTGGAGCTTCGCGTTCGGGTGGCAGTTTGTATCGTCTCAGACACCACTGCAGGTGGAGCTTCGCGTTCGGGTGGCAGTTTGTATCGTCTCAGACACCACTGCAGGTGGAGCTTCGCGTTCGGGTGGCAGTTTGTATCGTCTCAGACACCACTGCAGGTGGAGCTTCGCGTTCGGGTGGCAGTTTGTATCGTCTCAGACACCACTGCAGGAGGAGCTTCGCGTTCGGGTGGCAGTTTGTATCGTCTCAGACACCACTGCAGGTGGAGCTTCGCGTTCGGGTGGCAGTTTGTATCGTCTCAGACACCACTGCAGGTGGAGCTTCGCGTTCGGGTGGCAGGGAGGGCGTGGGGTGGGAAGCGGGAGGAGAGATAGGGGTCACGGTCAAGCGGGAGGAGAGATAGGGGTCACGGTCAAGCGGGAGGAGAGATAGGGGTCACGGTCAAGCGGGAGGATAGATAGGGGTCACGGTCAAGCGGGAGGAGAGATAGGGGTCACGGTCAAGCGGGAGGAGAGATAGGGGTCACGGTCAAGCGGGAGGAGAGATAGGGGTCACGGTCAAGCGGGAGGAGAGATAGGGGTCACGGTCAAGCGGGAGGAGAGATAGGGGTCACGGTCAAGCGGGAGGAGAGATAGGGGTCACGGTCAAGCGGGAGGGGTAGGTATGTCCGTGTGGCTATTTACCCCCGCCCTGCCTCGCTCCCTCCCCCCCCCCCCCACTCCCCGGCACCTGCCCCCCCCCCCCCCCCCCACAGATCAGGTCAAGGTCAAAGGTACCCACGTGAGCGGCTGGACTCCACTGGTGCTAGCCGGTAGTGAGGTCATGGAGTGTCTCACTCAATGGCTGGTTGCTGGCCTGCCTGGCCAGCATGGGACAAAACCGGACTTGTGTGGACGGTCAACATGAATGGAAACCTACTTAATGATTACAGATGCCTGGGTTTGAACTGATGCAATGAAACAGCATCTTGAAAACATTTCAGATTAAAGGAGAGATATTGATAGGTAGAAGTTAGAACTATCGTTTTACTTAATGCAACGCTGGCTTCTTTGATATATTAACTATTATTTAAACCCATTTAATAATTATATAATGGAATTTAGCCTCCTAGTCTGTCTAATTTCTGAAATGATTTGGAAACAGTTTTAAAATGTTTTACAATTATTGCCCTGTTAACGATAAATGCTGCTAATTTCTACATTGCATTCTTCAAGAATGGCGTGGATGATTCAGAGTATGTGTCATCATTAATCACAAAGCACGCTTAGCTGGTCACTTCACCAAATTCTTGGCACGTGTCCTGTTCTTGGATGACATTGACCAGTGGCAGCTGGCAGCTGGCTGGTACTGATACCACACTCGACCGCCTGCGTAGTGTGTACACTTCCAGGGCTGCTGCTGGTGGCGGTAGAGGTCATAGGGTGCGAACCCGCCCGGCCGGTCGGCCGGCCAGCCAGCCGCCGAGGCAGACCGCCTGGCTCCAGTCGAGGCCATGCAGATTCTGACCCCCCCCCCCCCCCCCGCCCGCGCGGTCTCTCGCTCCGGCGTACCGCTCGCTGTGGCTCCCCCCGCATATGGTCTGGTGTGTGTCGATTGAGCTGACCGAGACCGGCGGGGGTTGGAACAGAGGGGTGGAGGAGGGTTCTGCTGCCCCGAGTCAGATAGATTGACCCAGGAACTGAACCATATCCGGTCAGGCTGGCTGGCTGGCTGGCATTAAATCAAAACAATACATTTGCACCACTCATGATTGGCACACATTCGTAAAATTGGAGTCGCCTCATCACTATTTAGAATCACTTCTTTGCGGACTATGATTTGCTTTTGAATATTGCAAACTCAACATTCCGTCAGTGCACATTAAAATGCTTGTACAGTTAATTATATTTTCAACAACCCTCTTTCATAATACAACATGAATAAAACGGCAATAATTAATGGCTATGGGTCGACTGGGGCCGTAGGAGATTTGTGACCAATACCTGGCCGTAGGAGATTTGTGACCAATACCTGGCCGTAGGAGATTTGTGACTACTACCTTATAACAGACTTTTCCAAGGTCAAGTATCTGCGAATTCGGACGCTTCGGCTTTGGGCGGGCGCCAATTTCACAGCCAAACTGGATGAGAGCGGCATCATGAATCTAGTACTGAGCACAGCTGGGACCAACGTTTTGGAGTCAGACAAAATACCGATACCCTGCTTTAGGTGCTGCAGGAGCAAGTTTGAGCTTGAGCATACACGATTGTTGATCCCCACCATTCATTTAAGTTGCTTTTTAGAAATCCTCCGGAGTTGGCAATATCCCCTTAACGTCTGGTGAGGAGGGAGAGACATAGGAGAGAGGGAGCGATTGTCCGTTGGCCTTCCCGCGCCAGACAGCACGGCTCCAGAAATGCATCTGATGGTGCAGCCTGCAGCGTGTATCCCTCAGCTGGTGGCGTGCAGCCGGCTGTGCGTGCTGCAAAGATAGTGTTTTGTTTTCTGACTGCGGCGGCGCAGATGGCGTATAACAGCGGACATGCCTGGCGCTGTTCGCCATGTCGGCTGTTTTTGATAATGGGATGGCGTGATTTGTATTAACTCACGTCCATACATTTTTGTTGACAATATTTGTTCTAAAAGGTGACTGTTTGATTATTTTCCAAGTACTCTGTATTGGAGCATAATTGGTGAGGTTTAGATCCTCGCTGCTAAACTATGCTAAGCCTAGAGGCCAGCAGCACAACTTGCCTTGCATACTGATGCCACACATTTGTTTACATCAATAAAACCTTCATGTTCTGCATAGTGCACAGGCTTGCCAAACAATATTTTTCAGAGAAAGTCATCACATCAGTCAGTCAGTCATCAGTCAGTCAGCACATCGAGTATCAAATGATAAAATCGTCGATGTGGTTAATATGAGACCGGTGGGAAGTGGTAGTGACTTTCTGATCCAGAAATTCAGTCTTGTCAGTCCGCCCTCTGTTCTCTGCCACCCGATTCCCGTCTATTTGTATGCTGGAGATGACCCCACGTATATGACGTCCAAACTCTAAACCAAGCCAATATGGCGTCCTAACCGCGGCATTATGACTTCCAAACTGCGCAGTAGACAGGGTTAATGGCTGCCTACTGAGACGGAACGGCGAGGCGTGACTGAAGACCGTAACCGACGGTCTGCCAGGTGCTGCCAGATGCTGCCGGATGCTGCCAGGTGCTGCCAGATGCTGCCAGATGCTGCCATGTGCTGTCATATGCTGCCAGATGCTGCCACGTGCTACCAGATTCTGCGCAATGGCCCCTACACGTGCTGATAACTAAAGTTTGACCCTCATGTCATTGACACAAGTGTGTGGTCCAACATTGACCTGGCTTGAGTGGAGAGGAAAAAGTTGTTTTTCTCGTGCTTCGTGTGGAGTCTGTATGTAATTTTGGTATTTAACGTCTAAAACAGGCGTGGCGTTTGTGTTTAGATGGTGTTTGCTTTCCTTGCTTGCGTTTTGACGAGGAGACGTCAAATATTGTTCATGACTTCATATCCAGGGAGGCGCAAGTGCTTGGTTAGCCGAGGTACTTGAGGGTGCATCCCCCAAGAAAATTCGTAACCGGCAATCTTGGCTGACTTTCCTCTCTGGAGCCGACCCGACCTCACCCGTGACTCTGGAATGCCGCGTGACTGCGGGTGAACGTAGTTTGCTATGTTGAGTCATCCCGCCGCGGGTGTGTAGGTCGAGCGGTCGTAGACGTCTGGCGAACCGGGCCACAGCGCAGTGAGGGGCAGCGCGCAGCGTCCGAAACTCTCACTCACTGCGCAGCTGTGGACTGCGACGCAGAAGCTCGACGCTGCGGCCACACAGCGCTGCGGCTGGCATATTTGGAAATGTCTATTGTCTAATACAAAGTCCAGACCTATCATACTTAGGGAGCCATAAGTCGGTCAAAATTAAAGATATTGCTTTGAAATTCGGTTTGGGCATCGTCCATACTTGGTTCTCCAATATATATTCCGGTTTTTAAATATTATTTGATATTTTATATGAATTGATGAAAACACATTTTTTAAGAAGAAAAAAATCCACAAAATCAAAATTCTCACATTCAAAAACCGGAATATATATATTGGAGAACCAAGTATGGACATTGGACAATGCCCAAACCGAATCTAAAAGCAATATCTTCAGTTTTGACTGATTGCTCCCAAGTATGATCGGTCTGGATTTTGAATTCGATATTTCCAAATATACCTGCGGCTGGGGAGAGAATGGTCGCCTCGGCCCGGGTTTTGCGGGTTGCCATATTGCTGCCAAATGCGAGCAATGTGGCAAATGCGGCCTGACATGGAATGGAGGAGGAGTGACTGGCCCCGCCCTGGTAAAAGGGGGTGGGGCTTACGGGCTGGGTTAGAAGGGGGCGGTCACCGAGGAGGGGTCATGACCCAGACAGGGGTCGCTGAGCTTATTGGTCAGTGGCCGAAAGTGACCCTGACCAATGAACATACTATGATGTTCAGTGTGAGGGTATGTGGGGCAGTCTTGGAAAGGTCCTGACCTAGACTGAGGTCACTGAGCAGAGGCAGCGACCAAAAACGGCCCTGACCATACTCTGGTTATACTGAGGTTATAGACCATACTCTGGTTATACTGAGGTTATAGACCATGACCTAGACTGAGGTTATAGAGCAGACCGACGCGCAATAGTAGGTATGAACTCGGGCAAACACAGCATATCGGACAATGACAGAGGTTATAGAGCAGACCGACGCGCAATAGTAGGTATGAACTCGGGCAAACACAGCATATCGGACAATGACAGAGGTTATAGAGCAGACCGACGCGCAATAGTAGGTATGAACTCGGGCAAACACAGCATATCGGACAATGACAGAGGTTATAGAGCAGACCGACGCGCAATAGTAGGTATGAACTCAGGCAAACACAGCATCTATATTACTATTTTATAAGCGTCTGTCTGTCTGTCTGTCTATCTGTCTGTCTATCTGTATGTATATATGTCTATATGTCTGTCTATCCGGCACCGCTCAGTTTATTCAGTTTTAAAGTCTCAGTTAAGTCACGTGCTGAATTGGTGCGGATACCTCCACCCCGGATATGCCAGCTAGCGATGCATAGGACATATGTGGGAGATGGGATAAGTCACCGACGCACCGGAGTTGGTGGGGCAGTGATCCCTTGACGGGTAATAGGTAAGTATGTCCTATGCAGTTCCAGTCTAGTTAACTAATGTGCTGAATTGGTGCGGATACCTCCATCCCGGAGATGCCAGCTAGCTATGCATAGGTCATATGTGGGAGATGGGATAAGTCACCGACGCACCGGAGTTGGTGGGGCGGTGATCCCTTGACGGGTAATAGGTAATTATGTCCTATGCAGTTCCAGTTCCAGTCCAGTTAATTAATTAACGTGCTGTATTGGTGCGGATACCTCCATCCCGAAGATGCCAGCTAATCGTCCAGCACTAGTATCATACTAGCACTAACTAACGAACTAGCACTAGTATCATACTATGACAGAGGTTATAGAACAGACTGACGCGCAATAGTAGGTATGAACTCAGGCAAACACAGCAAATCGGACAATGTTAGGTGAGAGATGGGACGAACGCAAATATGCATGTATAATGACATTGTTCAGAGGCTTTAATCATTTGTGTGCCGCTTCGGTTGCTCCTAGCGATCATGTTTAAGAAAGGACCACAAATCGCCAACCTTTTGACGAAACATTTATCGACAAACTATTGATCTGTCGTTTCCAGTCAGAGATTTCGTCATAAAGATTATATTGTTAGAATATTGAACCAATCGTTAGACCTATGATGCTTTCAATGTTCGGAATGTTTCGCCAATCGTTTGACCTACGGTGCTTTGTCACGTGGCTGTTGGCTATGTCGTACCTGGAAGTGCTGCCACTGGTTCTTCTCACTTCTCCTGTGTAGGTGTAGTTTTGTTTTGCGTTGTTGGAATAAAAGGGCCACCCTTGCCATTAACTATAGGCCGGCGGCGGCGAAAAAAAAAATATCCATGGGCGTAACCCATGCGCATCAGATCCAGGTTTCCTAGTCATTGTTCGAGAAACTACGCGACTGTTCAGATCTAGGGGCGGTTCTTGAGGCGGTGGTGATGAGACAGTACTTTCAGCCGAACGGCCGCCCCTCCCCCGCCCTCCCGTCCCCCCGGGATAACGGATAATCGATGAGAAGGGTTGACCCGGTCAACCCTTCCAAACTACGCAGTAGGTTTAGTATCGGTCAACTTGACCGATACTAAACCTACTGCGTAGTTTGGAAGAGCTGTTGGAGGCATCAATTCAAGTAAAAACCAGTGGAAACCATCTGCCGCTTTGCGCCTTGGAATTTTAGTGCTTCTTGATGGTTGTTTGATGACATGAATAACATTGTTTTATATCAATATGTGTAATATTTCATCTCCAGCCGATAACCTATGAGATATCGCTGTTTGTGTCGTGCGGCACCTGGCCAGGCGCCAGCGATATCGAGACGCTGCTCTATTATCGAGTCACATCTGCCGGCGGCTGCGATATACAATGCAATTTGTACGGGTCGCAGACTTCCGAGAGTGTATTAGATGTTACCGCCCAGACGGTGGAACCGCCTCTACGGCGGTTCCTCCGTCTATATACGGCGTTCACTTTTGTTCAGGTAGACTTGCAGAGTTTACCTTTGAGTTTGCAATGGTTAGGGCTGTCCATCGTTTGTTCTGAAGTTTGTCCCGCACGTGTCCCCAAAGTTTCAGTTTGTGTTTCGATCTTGCTGGGATTAGAGTCGTACGTGCATTGGTTATCGAAGTGGGCACTGGCAACTTGTTTTCCGATCAGATATCAGATATGTTGATCGTTGGTGGCTTTTCATGAGTCGCTGGCCTCCGCTGAGATAAGTGACACGCTAATTTTTATGTTAAGTATTTTACTGTATGCTTGAGCACTATGATTGGAACTGTATAGTGATGTAAATCGGAGTCCACATTTTTGGAGGTCCGAAAATAGTCGGATTCCAATTTGGACTTCGGTCGGTCAGCCACATATATTTTGGACAATTTTCGGACGAGGCATATAAATCACAATTCACGCATTTTCCTTCCTTACAGGTTACAGGCACAGGTTACAGGTTACAGGTGCCTTACACCTTACAGGCAGTTATATACATTTTTCCACGTTGTGTTCATACATTTTTAGGCTGCTAGGCTGCTTAAAAGCACAAATCACATACAATTAACAATAATATCCTTCGGATAAATATAAAACCAATCGAGCAGAATAGCCATAGACTGGAAAACAATTTAGAATCTGTTATGAAATGGTATAGCAATGAGGTAACAACTTATGAGCACTTGCAGTTTGCACTTATCATTTCGCAGTTGCAGAAGAGCTACAGCTGCATTGACCTAAACAAGACTTGACTTGACTACTTGTTATAGGTCAATGTACCGCTGACAGAACATGAGATGTTTAAGAAATTACTATTTTCGGACTCTTGGACTCATCGGACACTTTTTGGTCAACATTGTCATTTTAGCTCGGACTTTGGATCGGACATGATTTGGAAAATTTCCGAATCTTACACTTCTACATGGAAGCATTATTGTATCGGCCATGTGGGCTACCCGTATAGAAGTGAGCTCAAAATGCCACCTTTCTATCTGTGCTATGTGTTCGCCATCCTAACTAGGCCGGTTTAAATAACAGTTATCCATCTGTCCCGGCATTGACTGTTCATTGACTATTGACACCAGACACCACGTACCAGCACGGGGGCGCCAACCTCTGACACGTCACGCGCAAATTCCAATCAGCTGGTGTACGGTTAAACTATTTATCGGATTGAGCGCGCCGCCGCAGTAGAGCTGCAAATTTAGTGGACACCCAGGTCACCGAGTGGCGGTATTTAACGACCTGAGTACTATTGTTGATTATAATAGCTAAAGAAGCATTATTCAAGCTATGTTGTTAAATTAATTTATTTGGCTTGTGCTAGCATTTCTTTCTGTGAAAAGAAAAGTCAACAAGTGCAAATAACTTCTTACCAAAATAAATACTATTTATTATATAGTATTTATTTATCTCATGAGTCATGTCATACTCATGAGTCATGTCATACTCATGAGTCATGTCATACTCATGAGTCATGTCATACTCATGAGTCATGTCATACTCATGAGTCATGTCATACTCATGAGTCATGTCATACTCATGAGTAATGCTCATGAGTATGCACGCACGGATTATATGAAACCGTCCTTGCTTTCGAGTCTGTAGTCTCTATTCATATTTAGTCCCTTTTACCTTTTACGAAATTATTTTGATACTTTCGTTGCAATACATATCAAAGCAGGAATGCCACAGGGGAATGTCCAGCCACTGTACCTACCATTTTGTTTAAGTTTGACATCTGAGTGGGCCCGTATTACTGCGACGAAAGTCCTATTCCACCCGCAGTCTCCGAACAGTCTTCATAATTAGATTACACCTTTTGCAATATTCTCATTTCTCTCCAAGCACATACTTTAGTTTGGCCTTCGCTGATGCAACCAGTTAGCGTGTCCCTTCCCGGTTAAAAAGGTCCTACTTTTCCTGCAGACGTTTCTACCGTCTGGGAATGGTGCAAAGAATCCAGATAATTTCGCCGTTGCCGTATATTTCCATCATGCGTCGGCGAGAGGTCATCGACATCATATTTTGTTTTGCCAAAGATACGCACGCCAGTAAAGAAAAGGGACAATAAATAACCAGCATAGGAAGTAGGAACATAATCAGAACATACTATCTTATACTGGCATATGCTAACAGTAACATGCCTACTACATATCAAGCATTTACATGCCGCATCATCGCCTATTTCAACTATTTGTCACCTATTTAATTTGCCACCTATCCTAATAATCACTTCTATCCTAATAAAGCATACGCATATGCGCATACCCACACAAATGACGCAAACGAATATCAACCAAACGAAACGAAACGAATGACCGATATCGGTGATAAGTCGCCGATATTCAGACGTTGGAACCGTGAGTGACAAATACATCAGCAGCTTTTACGAAGCATAAATACACGTGGAAACATCGAGTCGATTGCTACATAACAATACAAGCACATGATGCGTGCCAGCACAAATACAAGCTCAAACATCTCGTCTCCAGCAATGCGCTCACGACAAGTAAAATTCAAGTTTGATAAATCACCGGATATGTCAATCTTTTTCAGACAGGATACCTCACCACTATCTGCAGCACGCAATCTATTATTGCGCAAAGACAAACTACATGTCGCATACTACGCTTTGGATTTTTGGGGCACCTCAACTGCTCGGGTTATTGGCGATAGGCTGTGTGTCTTGTAGACGACACAATGCTAGTGGCGGTGGCTGCCAGGGCCATCATCACGCTGTCGCTCCGCATGTGCTGCACCGGGCCGCCGCCGCCGCGGCCTGGTGACGGCCGGATACCGATGGCGGAACGCGCGATCCCATAAGTACGGTACCAGCATTGGGGCCAGCTTGCGGTGGCGCCCGCTCGCGCGGCTCTGGCCGCCGCACGGTGGACCATCTTGGTATTATCTTGTATCTTGGCATTGGCTTGGTGAGCCTCTTGAGCAGATGGTCGGTCTTGGCATCGGGCTGCTTATTGAACACAACGGCCAGCGTCTTGGCAGCGCGCGCCGTCGTCAGCGGGTGCCGCTTCTTCAGCGCCAGCTTGGCGAGCATCACGGTGACGATGTCTTGCTGCGGCGCAGCCACGCTGGGCCGGGCGGCGGCCAGCAGCGCAGTCGGCTGCGTGTGCTGCCACGGCGCCGCGTGGGAGAGCGGCACGCCGTGCCACCGCTCAGCCAGCGTGCTCAGCACGTGATCGCCGTCTCCGTTAAGAAAGAAGACGTCCGCTCCACGATGTCAGTCACCGTGGCCAGCACGCGCTCGGTGGCGGTGGCCTCCTCGCGGCTGACGCGCACCTGCCGCACCAGTGGCAGGGCGGCGCGCGCCGCCTCCAGCCCGGTCACGCCGGCCGCCACCGCCGCCAGCTGCCGCTCAGCCTAGTTCCCCGGCGACACCGCACCTCTGTTGAGCTGGGTCAGCAGCGGCTGCACCAGAGCCGTCACCACGGCATTGGTGTGCTGGTCGGTGGCGGCCCCGATACAGGTGAGCGCCGCCGCCCGGACCGCGGCGTCCTCAGTCGTGTCCAGACCGGCCAGGTGCTCCGCCAGTGGTCCGCCTCCGCCTCGCCCACCAGCCAGGGGCAGGAGCTGAGCACGGAGAGCGCGGCCGTTTGCAGAGGCCGGTCTCCGCCAGCCACCTCGGCCAGCAGCACGGCAGCCAGCCGCGGCCGAAGCGGCTCCACAGCCGGCGACTCGTCCGCGCCGCCGTCCGCCAGCAGCCGGCCATGCGCGCTCAGCGTCTCCAGCCGCTCGGCGGCCGAGTCTCCGCGCCGGCCTCCAGCTGGCCAAGTAGGGCCGGCACCGCCTCACCCAGCACCAGCTCCCGGCCGCCGGCGCAGAGCACCACCAGCAGCGGCGCCGCGCCGGCCATCAGTCGGTCGCCGCCTCGCTGCGCCGCGTGGTGCAGACACTCGGCCAGCAGGGGGCGCGTCCACTGATCGGCCTGCGCCGGCACAGCCGGCGCAGCTGTAGCGCGCGCGGCTGTAGCGCGCGCTACGCTAGCGCGCCCAGCTGTAGCGCGCGCGGCTTTACCTCCGGATGTCGCGCCGCCAGACACTCCCGGGCCAGCGCCAGCCGCAGCGGCGCCAGGTGCGGCACCAGTGTAGACGCCGCAGCAGCGTTGCAGCAGCGCCAGCGTCCAGCTTGGCCTGCGTCAGGTCCGAGTTGAGCTTCTCCAGCGCCAGCGGCAGGCAGAACTCTGCGAACTGTCCGGTGCCGGCCAGGCAGTCGTGCAGCGCGTCGGCCAGCATCTGTCGCGTGACGCCGTGCGAGCTGTCCGGCGGCGGCGTGAAGTTCACCCGGAAGTAGCAGGCCAGCAGCTCGAACAGGTCCTCGGCCAGCGAACGAACATGTCCTCGGCAGGGTGGCGAGGCAGTTTGGCAGGTGGGTGCCTCACACTGCTGACCGGGCATACATGCGCATGCGCTTGGCGTTGCGCTCATTCACCCGGCACTCCGTCAGGCTGCCTTGCAGCCACTTCAGGCGGATGTGCGTCCGTGTGACGGCGTACTTTCGCACCACCCGAGGGTCGATGCGGGAGTACTCAAACGCTCTAGCCACTGCAGTGACGGCACAGCCAGGCTCCTCGGTTCAGCCGCTCGATCCACCCAGAGCTCTTGGACTAGCTTGGCCGGGAGCACACTGGCCGGACACAGTGCCAAGGCTGCTGTCCACGGAGCGACACTTGTACGCCAGGAAGCCAGCAACGTACGCCAGAGCTTCCCGGCCGAACTCCAGACTGGCCGCCACGGGGTGACCAGATGGCGGCCCTTGGTGGGTCTGCGCATCTTGCAGGAGCTGGCTGGACTGCAAGTCGTCGTCCGGATCATCCGTAACCGCCCCCTCGTCCCTGAGGTCCTTCAGGACGCTGGCGCTCAGGTTCACAGGATTCTTCTCCTCCATGGCGATAGAGGCGCCGGAGGCCGATGGCTGGCTTCTTGAGCCGGCTGCCACTGCCGGTGACGCGCCCATCAGCAGCAGCCGGATGCGCGTCTTCACCTCCACCGGCATCGGGTCGGCGTTGGTCTCGGACATGCACCAGATCTGCGAAAACAATGCATACAAATCAGAAATATTGTGTTAAGCATGCAAATATTAGGACTCAGCAGTACCGTCTGTATACAACACAGGCATACAATGGAAGGACTGACTGAACTTGAACATGTTCAGTGCTAGCACAAATAATTCAATTAGTGCATCACAATAGTGTGCAAATCATTAAAGTCTGAAATGCAACATTTTGAATAAAAAGCATGTCTTGCCAACTATCACTGTCTTCTGTCCCCTGTCGGCTGTCACTGTCCAATTGTTGGATGTTTAAAATGCCAGACTTCTACTATGTGGTGCAGAAGATGCTGACACTTAAAGGGAATGTTTCACCTTTGTATTAGTTTTAAATTGAGAGCCATTATCTGGAGCTGTTATTGAAATGTCTAAATTACTCAGGTCATTTTCCCCAAAACTTAACAGTTTTTAAGCAATTTAATTTACCATTTGCAAAATGAATCCAGGCTGGTGCAGCCGCTGATTGGCTAACAGACACTTCTTCAGCCAATCCCACTTTGTCAGCCAATCAGCGGCGGTATATAATGATGTCATTTGCCCAAATCTAAACTTTATTTGTAAACGTTAAGTGACTTTGCGAATGAAAAAATATCACAATGGTTTTCAGCAGCACTTACTTCATATTTTCTACTACAACCAATGTATATTTGACAACTTTCAGAAAGGTGAACATTCCCTTTAAACACTGAAACACTACTAACATCATGAAGTCACTATGAATGCATAAGAGTTGACACTATGGCGCATAAGAGTTGTGGCGCCCTAAAACCCCAATACACCACCAGTGTTTTGACAGGGTGAAGATGTCCAAATCTCATTTTTGTTTCATGCTATCAGTGTGTGCACATAATACTGATGCACTAAGGCACTGATAAAGTATTGACACTTTAGTGCATTGGTATCTACATTTCAATAGCATGAAACATCTGATGTTTTGATGTGTCCGAGGCTACAGTCGTTGACTATCAATATGATCATCATGATGCTTGGATGTTTCTTTATCACTGCCAGTTTGATATGCTGAGAAAGTACATCAAACATTTGAGTAACTGCTGCTTTTATCATACTGGTTGCAAATTTTATCTCACTGTTTTGTTTTCAAACTTGAACTGGATATGCAAGGAAGTCAATATATTTGCACATGCCACCATTGGCTTTGGGAGGCAAATAAGCTTGATGCTTCGAAATTATTTGACTGAATTTCGCTTCATTTAAAAGTCCGTTAAATGATGAGCTCATTGTAGCATTGTTAAAATTTGACAATGTATCGTAAACGCACATTTGTATCACAATTACGTACCCGCACACTCAACACACAGCGCGAGGACTCTGGAATTGATTATCACTGGCGATGTTTTGCGAACGTGTGCAGTGTTATCAGCGTCAATCAGCTTATTCAGCAACGACAATTCCCGTCGCTGATTGGTCAAGTTTCACGGTTCCGGTGTGCGCAGTACTCAAGAAACACGTCACTGCTTGCCAATACAGTAAACTTTGAAATATGACAGCCTAAAAGTCAAATTTTGAAGCGCGCAACAAAAATTTCCAAGATTTTTGTGTCTCAAAATAAAACTATTTGAATTACCTACTTAATGCTTTCATTTACACGCCCCGACTATTTATGGTTCTTCAAAACTCAGAGATGCAGCCCAGTATTTGCAAACGACAGCCTAAGGCTTTCGAGCAAATTGAACTATGTTTCGACAAAATGTATGGATAAACTTTTGTATCATTTAAAAGCTCTTGAAATTTTGATCAAGATGTGAAGTTATCTCGATCCGACTATTTCTAGTTTTTGAAATCACATGGGTTGCAGTTCTAAGAGAGTGTGCTGTTGTGGTGTGTTGTACATTGGAGAACTGATTGTGAATATTTCCCAAATTCAATTTCAGAGACTAATAGGTGTTTTTCAGTCGTCAGTTTCTTGTAATTTCAGATATGCATTCAAAGTTGAGTTCAAACCTTCGGATTTTCTACAACGCTGTCATTTGGAAGATGCCCTACCCTGCATTTTTATTTTTATAATTAGACAGTTAAATTATAATTGCTTTCTTTTTTGTATATAAGTCTCACATATGAACGTTAATATAAATTAACTCAAATATCCATAGTCTAAATACCTTTTTAGCCTAAACAAAACAGCTGAAAAAAAGTGATCACCATAGGGTCTGTGTTGAAGGCCGGCACTCTGCGCTACCTAGTATTCTATTTACCGTGCGTACCAGTTGGTACTTGTCATGACACCAGTTTGATTGTTTCTGAGAGACAAATGCGCCGATAGCTCGCGGAATAGCCAGCGGGATACCTCCAAGGACACAGCTTGAAGCCTTATAAGCATAACGCCAGCAGCACCGGTTTACTATAATCTGGAGGCGTGGTGGGGTGGAGGTCATGAGTCCGTTAGCCCTGCTGGCCTCGGCCCTGGGTCTTTAATAGAGACAATAGAGACGATGTGGCGGAGTGGAGATCAGGAGGCCGTTAGCCCTGCTGACCTCGGCCCTAGGTACGACCCGCCGTGGAATTTTACCACCAAGGCCTTGAACCTCTCGAGCCGCCCGGGATAAGCCCAAACAGGGTCACAGCTGCTTCTCCGCCGCTCTCCCGCTCCCTCCAGTCCTCTGTCTAATTGTGTACGCTCGTCATGGTTATAAAGTTAAGATTCATAAATATATGCTACAAAAACAATTATTTTTGATAGGCTTATAAACACTTCCATTCAAAATATCGTTTCGAAATGTTTGTAAAGCTTCACGAAGGAAGCGATGCGGAAACGACGAAACTGGTGCAGTTGTGTTTGCGTGAATTTCTGCGGGGGAGTGCCTAGCGCAGGGGTAAGATATTTGTTTCCGGGGACCGGGGTTCATATCCCTCGGCGGGCCTCTGAAAAGTCGTTCCGGCACCCCATATCCCTCGGAACAGGGCGAGTTCCAATTAGTGTCTTGGTCCCAAGAGGATATGGTGTTTGGGTCCACAAACCAAACCATGAATTTCTGCGTGTCCTCCCTGAAAGACTGATTTGGTGCATTCACGTGAAATATTCCAAGTTAATTGAATGCGCCAGAAGCGCGATCGGACGGGTGGTCCTGACGACGTGCCCACGTGCGCAATCGTTGCAATCGTGACGGGCATTGTCAGAAAGGCTGACGAGTTCCCCTTCCTTTGCCGATGTATGACTTCCAAAAACGAAATAGCGCCGATTTGGTAGCCACGTTCCGCAGTGTGTGTCGACAGGTCAGTGCCACAGCGGCGCTGAACGTTTTGCGCTCTGTCTCCACACACGCACAGAAAGGTGTTACCCGTCAAAGGCACACGCACTTTAACGCCCATCAGTCGAAAACCGCACTAACTGATCAGCGTGCCACGCATATAACAGCATGCACCCTACATGGTCTTCGATGCTCGAACATCCCATACTACCCGTATTTAGCAACGTTGCTGCTCACCGTTGCTGCTGAATCGTCCAGTCTAGCCGTTGTGCGTATGTATGTATGTATGTGTGTGTGTGCGCGTGGCAGGGTACCCGGACCAAAGTTCGTAAATATAAGGTTCGTAACGGAAAAAGTTTCCCAAAGCAAAGATAGCAACCTTATCCGATACGAACCTTTGCATACGAACCTTTGCATACGAACCTTTGCATACGAACCTTTGCATACTAACCTTTGCATACGAACCTTTGCATACGAACCTTTGCATACGAACCTTTGCTTACAAGCTTTTTCCTTTACGAACTACAGCATACGAACCTTTTGCCTACAAACTTCAGTTACGAACTTTTTGTAATACGAACTTTATCCGATACGAACCTTTTCCATTACGAACTGTAGCCGTTGCCAACTTTATCCCATACGAACCTTATTCGATACGAACCTTTTGCATATTTACCTTGACTTACGAACTGTTTCTATTACGAACTTTAGTCGTTACGAACTTTATCCCATACGAACTTTATACGATACGAACCTTTGCATACGAACATTTGCTTACGAACTTTTTCCGTTACGAACCCTATGTTTACGAACTTTGGTCCGGGAAGCACGTGGCAGAGGTACCGTTATTTCGTCCCGCCGTCCCACGTCCTTGGCTCAAGGTTACTCCGCCGCCTCTGGAGTGGGGAGGGGAGGGTGTTGTTTGCCTCGGCGTGGTGGACGGCTATTCGGCCGAGCCCTCGGGGAAAACAGCTGACTGCGACCGCGTGGCTGCATGCCAGATCGATGGGCCAATGGAAAGAGGCGGCTAAAGGACATTGAGTGATGGCAAGGAGTCAGCTGGTGCCAGCATGTTTCTGTTTCCGCTGTGCCGGACGTTTGCTGATTACGATCCCACGTCTTATATGGATGCAATATTAATTGATACAAATACACAAATAAAACCCTCCATTTTCTCGCGCATGTGTGTATGTCCAGAACGGTTACAAGTTGGTTTGTTGGGCAACTCAAAGTCTCGCACAATTATTTTTTAAAGAAATCATCGGATTTCAATGCCATTCAATTTGCATTTGTAGCTGATTTAAAATAAACTTTTCTTGGTAAAAGATACCTATATTTGCTGTTAATATTAGTAAATAAATGTGTCAGTTTTGTGCCGATTTCGTTTTCTTTTGGGGGGGAGGAGGGCACGGAGTCTTCCCCCTCCCCCCCCCCCCCCCATTTGGATCTACCAGTGCTCGTGCGTGTGTTATTTGTGGATGTGGTCGCCGAGCATGTGTTCGGGAATGTGACCTGGCGCCAGGCTGGCCCTGACCGTCTGCCGATTGTACTGATATGGGCGACCGATCACTAATTTGTCATGACCGGTGACTGAGTGATTTCGTCTGCAGCTCTGTCGGGTGGAACGACTCTGATAGCCCTGGATGTGTCATGTTAATTAATGGTAGGGTCATTTGGGATGGCGGCGGCGGCGGCGGAGGGGGACGAGGATGGGAGCGGAGCAAGGGGGGGGGGGGGGGTGTCATGTCCCCTTCCAAAAAAGGTCTGAGGTCTCACAAATTATATAATAAATATAAATTATATAAAATTATTTCCTGATTTTAAGAAATTTAAGCAGCCTTTTCTAAGGAAAGTTGGTGGTAAGTCAGGTAATAATTCATATAAGAAGCAAACACCGATTATTTGTAGAATTGTTAGTTTTTTAGCATTAGCCATCCCCTCAAGTAACTGTTTGGCTCTTGGACCGGCCAGTGCTACTATAGCGATGGTGGCGGCGGCAGAGGCGTGGCTATATGCTGCGTTATCCTCCCCCTGCCACCATAGCGACTAACGGACCAGTTATCCTCCCCTCTGCCACCATAGCGACTAACGGACCAGTTATCCTCCCCTCTGCCACCATAGCGACTAACGGACCAGTTATCCTCCCCCTGCCACCATAGCGACTAACGGACCAGTTATCCTCCCCTCTGCCACCATAGCGACTAACGGACCAGTTATCCTCCCCTCTGCCACCATAGCGACTAACGGACCAGCTATCCTCCCCTCTGCCACCATAGCGACTAACGGACCAGTTATCCTCCCCTCTGCCACCATAGCGACTAACGGACCAGTTATCCTCCCCCCTGCCACCATAGCGACTAACGGACCAGTTATCCTCCCCTCTGCCACCATAGCGACTAACGGACCAGTTATCCTCCCCTCTGCCACCATAGCGACTAACGGACCAGTTATCCTCCCCTCTGCCACCATAGCGACTAACGGACCAGTTATCCTCCCCTCTGCCACCATAGCGACTAACGGACCAGTTATCCTCCCCTCTGCCACCATAGCGACTAACGGACCAGTTATCCTCCCCTCTGCCACCATAGCGACTAACGGACCAGTTATCCTCCCCTCTGCCACCATAGCGACTAACGGACCAGTTATCCTCCCCTCTGCCACCATAGCGACTAACGGACCAGTTATCCTCCCCTCTGCCACCATAGCGACTAACGGACCAGTTATCCTCCCCTCTGCCACCATAGCGACTAACGGACCAGTTATCCTCCCCTCTGCCACCATAGCGACTAACGGACCAGTTATCCTCCCCTCTGCCACCATAGCGACTAACGGACCAGTTATCCTCCCCTCTGCCACCATAGCGACTAACGGACCAGTTATCCTCCCCTCTGCCACCATAGCGACTAACGGACCAGTTATCCCCCCTCTGCCACCATAGCGACTAACGGACCAGTTATCCTCCCCACTGCCACCATAGCAACTAACGGACCAGTTATCCTCCCCTCTGCCACCATAGCGACTAACGGACCAGTTATCCTCCCCTCTGCCACCATAGCGACTAACGGACCAGTTATCCTCCCCTCTGCCACCATAGCGACTAACGGACCAGTTATCCTCCCTCTGCCACCATAGCGACTTACGGACCAGTTATCCTCCCCTCTGCCACCATAGCGACTAACGGACCAGTTATCCTCCCCCCTGCCACCATAGCGACTAACGGCCCAGTTATCCTCCCCTCTGCCACCATAGCGACTAACGGACCAGTTATCCTCCCCTCTGCCACCATAGCGACTAACGGACCAGCTATCCTCCCCTCTGCCACCATAGCGACTAACAGACCAGTTATCCCCCCCCCCTCTCTGCCACCATAGCGACTAACGGACCAGTTATCCTCCCCTCTGCCACCATAGCGACTAACGGACCAGTTATCCTCCCCTCTGCCACCATAGCGACTAACGGACCAGTTATCCTCCCCTCTGCCACCATAGCGACTAACGGACCAGTTATCCTCCCCTCTGCCACCATAGCGACTAACGGACCTAGTTATCCTCCCCTCTGCCACCATAGCGACTAACGGACCAGTTATCCTCCCCTCTGCCACCATAGCGACTAACGGACCAGTTATCCTCTCCCCTGCCACCATAGCGACTAACGGACCAGTTATCCTCCCCTCTGCCACCATAGCGACTAACGGACCAGTTATCCTCCCTCTGCCACCATAGCGACTAACGGACCAGCTATCCTCCCTCTGCCACCATAGCGACTAACGGACCAGTTATCCCCCCTCTGCCACCATAGCGACTAACGGACCAGTTATCCTCCCCTCTGCCACCATAGCGACTAACGGACCAGTTATCCTCCACTCTGCACCATAGCGACTAACGGACCAGTTATCCTCCCCTCTGCCACCATAGCGACTAACGGACCAGTTATCCTCCCCTCTGCCACCATAGCGACTAACGGACCAGTTATCCTCCCCTCTGCACCATAGCGACTAACGGACCAGTTATCCTCCCCTCTGCCACCATAGCGACTAACGGACCAGTTATCCTCCCCTCTGCCACCATAGCGACTAACGGACCAGTTATCCTCTCCTCTGCCACCATAGCGACTAACGGACCAGTTATCCGACTCCCCTGCCACCATAGCGACTAACGGACCAGTTATCCTCCCCTCTGCCACCATAGCGACTAACGGACCAGTTATCCTCCCCTCTGCCACCATAGCGACTAACGGACCAGTTATCCGACTCCCCTGCCACCATAGCGACTAACGGACCAGTTATCCTCCCCTCTGCCACCATAGCGACTAACGGACCAGTTATCCGACTCCCCTGCCACCATAGCGACTAACGGACCAGTTATCCTCCCCTCTGCCACCATAGCGACTAACGGACCAGTTATCCTCCCCTCTGCCACCATAGCGACTAACGGACCAGTTATCCTCTCCTCTGCCACCATAGCGACTAACGGACCAGTTATCCGACTCCCCTGCCACCATAGCGACTAACGGACCAGTTATCCTCCCCTCTGCCACCATAGCGACTAACGGACCAGTTATCCTCCCCTCTGCCACCATAGCGACTAACGGACCAGTTATCCGACTCCCCTGCCACCATAGCGACTAACGGACCAGTTATCCTCCCCTCTGCCACCATAGCGACTAACGGACCAGTTATCCGACTCCCCTGCCACCATAGCGACTAACGGACCAGTTATCCTCCCCTCTGCCACCATAGCGACTAACGGACCAGTTATCCTCCCCTCTGCCACCATAGCGACTAACGGACCAGTTATCCTCCCCTCTGCCACCATAGCGACTAACGGACCAGTTATCCGACTCCCCTGCCACCATAGCGACTAACGGACCAGTTATCCTCCCCTCTGCCACCATAGCGACTAACAGACCAGTTATCCGACTCCCCTGCCACCATAGCGACTAACGGACCAGTTATCCTCCCCTCTGCCACCATAGCGACTAACGGACCAGTTATCCTCCCCTCTGCCACCATAGCGACTAACGGACCAGTTATCCGACTCCCCTGCCACCATAGCGACTAACGGACCAGTTATCCTCCCCTCTGTCACCATAGCGACTAACGGACCAGTTATCCTCCCCTCTGCCACCATAGCGACTAACGGACCAGTTATCCTCCCCTCTGCCACCATAGCGACTAACGGACCAGTTATCCTCCCCTCTGCCACCATAGCGACTAACGGACCAGTTATCCTCCCCTCTGCCACCATAGCGACTAACGGACCAGTTATCCTCCCCTCTGCCACCATAGCGACTAACGGACCAGTTATCCTCCCCTCTGCCACCATAGCGACTAACGGACCAGTTATCCTCCCCTCTGCCACCATAGCGACTAACGGACCAGTTATCCGACTCCCCTGCCACCATAGCGACTAACGGACCAGTTATCCTCCCCTCTGCCACCATAGCGACTAACGGACCAGTTATCCTCCCCTCTGCCACCATAGCGACTAACGGACCAGTTATCCTCCCCTCTGCCACCATAGCGACTAACGGACCAGTTATCCTCCCCTCTGCCACCATAGCGACTAACTGACCAGTTATCCTCCCCTCTGCCACCATAGCGGCTAACGGACCAGTTATCCTCCCCTCTGCCACCATAGCGACTAACGGACCAGTTATCCTCTCCTCTGCCACCATAGCGACTAACGGACCAGTTATCCTCCCCTCTGCCACCATAGCTACTAACGGACCAGTTATCCTCCCCTCTGCCGCCATAGCGACTAACGGACCAGTTATCCTCCCCTCTGCCACCATAGCGACTAACGGACCAGTTATCCTCCCCTCTGCCACCATAGCGACTAACGGACCAGTTATCCTCCCCTCTGCCACCATAGCGACTAACGGACCAGTTATCCTCCCCTCTGCCACCATAGCGACTAACGGACCAGTTATCCTCCCCTCTGCCACCATAGCGACTAACGGACCAGTTATCCTCCCCTCTGCCACCATAGCGACTAACGGACCAGTTATCCTCCCCTCTGCCACCATAGCGACTAACGGACCAGTTATCCCCCCTCTGCCACCATAGCGACTAACGGACCAGTTATCCTCCCCACTGCCACCATAGCAACTAACGGACCAGTTATCCTCCCCTCTGCCACCATAGCGACTAACGGACCAGTTATCCTCCCCTCTGCCACCATAGCGACTAACGGACCAGTTATCCTCCCCTCTGCCACCATAGCGACTAACGGACCAGTTATCCTCCCCTCTGCCACCATAGCGACTAACGGACCAGTTATCCTCCCCTCTGCCACCATAGCGACTAACGGACCAGTTATCCTCCCCTCTGCCACCATAGCGACTTACGGACCAGTTATCCTCCCCTCTGCCACCATAGCGACTAACGGACCAGTTATCCTCCCCCCTGCCACCATAGCGACTAACGGCCCAGTTATCCTCCCCTCTGCCACCATAGCGACTAACGGACCAGTTATCCTCCCCTCTGCCACCATAGCGACTAACGGACCAGCTATCCTCCCCTCTGCCACCATAGCGACTAACAGACCAGTTATCCCCCCTCTGCCACCATAGCGACTAACGGACCAGTTATCCTCCCCTCTGCCACCATAGCGACTAACGGACCAGTTATCCTCCCCTCTGCCACCATAGCGACTAACGGACCAGTTATCCTCCCCTCTGCCACCATAGCGACTAACGGACCAGTTATCCTCCCCTCTGCCACCATAGCGACTAACGGACCAGTTATCCTCCCCCCTGCCACCATAGCGACTAACGGACCAGTTATCCTCCCCTCTGCCACCATAGCGACTAACGGACCAGTTATCCTCCCCTCTGCCACCATAGCGACTAACGGACCAGCTATCCTCCCCTCTGCCACCATAGCGACTAACGGACCAGTTATCCCCCCTCTGCCACCATAGCGACTAACGGACCAGTTATCCTCCCCTCTGCCACCATAGCGACTAACGGACCAGTTATCCTCCCCTCTGCCACCATAGCGACTAACGGACCAGTTATCCTCCCCTCTGCCACCATAGCGACTAACGGACCAGTTATCCTCCCCTCTGCCACCATAGCGACTAACGGACCAGTTATCCTCCCCTCTGCCACCATAGCGACTAACGGACCAGTTATCCTCCCCTCTGCCACCATAGCGACTAACGGACCAGTTATCCTCCCCTCTGCCACCATAGCGACTAACGGACCAGTTATCCTCTCCTCTGCCACCATAGCGACTAACGGACCAGTTATCCGACTCCCCTGCCACCATAGCGACTAACGGACCAGTTATCCTCCCCTCTGCCACCATAGCGACTAACGGACCAGTTATCCTCCCCTCTGCCACCATAGCGACTAACGGACCAGTTATCAGACTCCCCTGCCACCATAGCGACTAACGGACCAGTTATCCTCCCCTCTGCCACCATAGCGACTAACGGACCAGTTATCCGACTCCCCTGCCACCATAGCGACTAACGGACCAGTTATCCTCCCCTCTGCCACCATAGCGACTAACGGACCAGTTATCCTCCCCTCTGCCACCATAGCGACTAACGGACCAGTTATCCTCTCCTCTGCCACCATAGCGACTAACGGACCAGTTATCCGACTCCCCTGCCACCATAGCGACTAACGGACCAGTTATCCTCCCCTCTGCCACCATAGCGACTAACGGACCAGTTATCCTCCCCTCTGCCACCATAGCGACTAACGGACCAGTTATCCGACTCCCCTGCCACCATAGCGACTAACGGACCAGTTATCCTCCCCTCTGCCACCATAGCGACTAACGGACCAGTTATCCGACTCCCCTGCCACCATAGCGACTAACGGACCAGTTATCCTCCCCTCTGCCACCATAGCGACTAACGGACCAGTTATCCTCCCCTCTGCCACCATAGCGACTAACGGACCAGTTATCCTCCCCTCTGCCACCATAGCGACTAACGGACCAGTTATCCGACTCCCCTGCCACCATAGCGACTAACGGACCAGTTATCCTCCCCTCTGCCACCATAGCGACTAACGGACCAGTTATCCGACTCCCCTGCCACCATAGCGACTAACGGACCAGTTATCCTCCCCTCTGCCACCATAGCGACTAACGGACCAGTTATCCTCCCCTCTGCCACCATAGCGACTAACGGACCAGTTATCCGACTCCCCTGCCACCATAGCGACTAACGGACCAGTTATCCTCCCCTCTGCCACCATAGCGACTAACGGACCAGTTATCCTCCCCTCTGCCACCATAGCGACTAACGGACCAGTTATCCTCCCCTCTGCCACCATAGCGACTAACGGACCAGTTATCCTCCCCTCTGCCACCATAGCGACTAACGGACCAGTTATCCTCCCCTCTGCCACCATAGCGACTAACGGACCAGTTATCCTCCCCTCTGCCACCATAGCGACTAACGGACCAGTTATCCTCCCCTCTGCCACCATAGCGACTAACGGACCAGTTATCCGACTCCCCTGCCACCATAGCGACTAACGGACCAGTTATCCTCCCCTCTGCCACCATAGCGACTAACGGACCAGTTATCCTCCCCTCTGCCACCATAGCGACTAACGGACCAGTTATCCTCCCCTCTGCCACCATAGCGACTAACGGACCAGTTATCCTCCCCTCTGCCACCATAGCGACTAACTGACCAGTTATCCTCCCCTCTGCCACCATAGCGGCTAACGGACCAGTTATCCTCCCCTCTGCCACCATAGCGACTAACGGACCAGTTATCCTCTCCTCTGCCACCATAGCGACTAACGGACCAGTTATCCTCTCTGCCACCATAGCTACTAACGGACCAGTTATCCTCCCCTCTGCCGCCATAGCGACTAACGGACCAGTTATCCTCCCCTCTGCCACCATAGCGACTAACGGACCAGTTATCCTCCCCTCTGCCACCATAGCGACTAACGGACCAGTTATACTCCCCTCTGCCACCATAGCGACTAACGGACCAGTTATCCTCCCCTCTGCCGCCATAGCGACTAACGGACCAGTTATCCTCCCCCCTGCCACCATAGCGACTAACGGACCAGTTATCCTCCCCTCTGCCACCATAGCGACTAACGGACCAGTTATCCTCCCCTCTGCCACCATAGCGACTAACGGACCAGTTATCCTCCCCTCTGCTACCATAGCGACTAACGGACCAGTTATCCTCCCCTCTGCCACCATAGCGACTAACGGACCAGTTATCCTCCCCTCTGCCACCATAGCGACTAACGGACCAGTTATCCTCCCCTCTGCCGCCATAGCGACTAACGGACCAGTTATCCTCCCCTCTGCCACCATAGCGACTAACGGACCAGTTATCCTCCCCTCTGCCACCATAGCGACTAACGGACCAGTTATCCTCCCCTCTGCCACCATAGCGACTAACGGACCAGTTATCCTCTCCTCTGCCGCCATAGCGACTAACGGACCAGTTATCCTCCCCTCTGCCACCATAGCGACTAACGGACCAGTTATCCTCCCCTCTGCTACCATAGCGACTAACGGACCAGTTATCCTCCCCTCTGCCACCATAGCGACTAACGGACCAGTTATCCTCCCCTCTGCCACCATAGCGACTAACGGACCAGTTATCCTCCCCTCTGCCACCATAGCGACTAACGGACCAGTTATCCTCCCCTCTGCCGCCATAGCGACTAACGGACCAGTTATCCTCCCCTCTGCCACCATAGCGACTAACGGACCAGTTATCCTCCCCTCTGCCACCATAGCGACTAACGGACCAGTTATCCTCCCCTCTGCCACCATAGCGACTAACGGACCAGTTATCCTCCCCTCTGCCACCATAGCGACTAACGGACCAATTATCCTCCCCTCTGCCACCATAGCGACTAACGGACCAGTTATCCTCCCCTCTGCCACCATAGCGACTAACGGACCAGTTATCCTCCCCTCTGCCACCATAGCGACTAACGGACCAGTTATCCTCCCCCCTGCCACCATAGCGACTAACGGACCAGTTATCCTCCCCCTGCCACCATAGCGACTAACGGACCAGTTATCCTCCCCCTGCCACCATAGCGACTAACGGACCAGTTATCCTCCCCTCTGCCACCATAGCGACTAACGGACCAGTTATCCGACTCCCCTGCCACCATAGCGACTAACGGACCAGTTATCCGACTCCCCTGCCACCATAGCGACTAACGGACCAGTTATCCGACCCTCTGCCACCATAGCGACTAACGGACCAGTTATCCGACTCCCCTGCCACCATAGCGACTAACGGACCAGTACTCCTCCCCCTGCCACCATAGCGACTAACGGACCAGTTATCCTCCCCTCTGCCACCATAGCGACTAACGGACCAGTTATCCGACCCTCTGCCACCATAGCGACTAACGGACCAGTTATCCGACTCCCCTGCCACCATAGCGACTAACGGACCAGTTATCCTCCCCCCTGCCACTATAGCGACTAACGGACCAGTTATCCTCCCCTCTGCCACCATAGCGACTAACGGACCAGTTATCCTCCCCCTGCCACCATAGCGACTAACGGACCAGTTATCCTCCCCTCTGCCACCATGGCGACTAACGGACCAGTTATCCTCCCCTCTGCCACCATAGCGACTAACGGACCAGTTATCCGACTCCCCTGCCACCATAGCGACTAACGGACCAGTTATCCTCCCCTCTGCCACCATAGCGACTAACGGACCAGTTATCCTCCCCTCTGCCACCATAGCGACTAACGGACCAGTTATCCTCCCCTCTGCCACCATAGCGACTAACGGACCAGTTATCCTCCCCTCTGCCACCATAGCGACCAACGGACCAGTTATCCTCCCCTCTGCCACCATAGCGACTAACGGACCAGTTATCCTCCCCTCTGCCACCATAGCGACTAACGGACCAGTTATCCTCCCCTCTGCCACCATAGCGACTAACGGACCAGTTATCCTCCCCTCTGCCACCATAGCGACTAACGGACCAGTTATCCTCCCCTCTGCCACCATAGCGACTAACGGACCGGTTATCCTCCCCTCTGCCACCATAGCGACTAACGGACCAGTTATCCTCCCCTCTGCCACCATAGCGACTAACGGACCAGTTATCCTCCCCCCTGCCACCATAGCGACTAACGGACCAGTTATCCTCCCCTCTGCCACCATAGCGACTAACGGACCAGTTATCCTCCCCCCTGCCACCATAGCGACTAACGGACCAGTTATCCTCCCCTCTGCCACCATAGCGACTAACGGACTAGTTATCCTCCCCTCTGCCACCATAGCGACTAACGGACCAGTTATCCGACCCTCTGCCACCATAGCGACTAACGGACCAGTTATCCTCCCCTCTGCCACCATAGCGACTAACGGACCAGTTATCCTCCCCTCTGCCACCATAGCGACTAACGGACCAGTTATCCTCCCCTCTGCCACCATAGCGACTAACGGACCAGTTATCCTCCCCTCTGCCACCATAGCGACTAACGGACCAGTTATCCTCTCCTCTGCCACCATAGCGACTAACGGACCAGTTATCCCCCCCTCTGCCACCATAGCGACTAACGGACCAGTTATCCTCCCCTCTGCCACCATAGCGACTAACGGACCAGTTATCCTCCCCTCTGCCACCATAGCGACTAACGGACCAGTTATCCTCCCCTCTGCCACCATAGCGACTAACGGACCAGTTATCCTCCCCTCTGCCACCATAGCGACTAACGGACCAGATATCCTCCCCTCTGCCACCATAGCGACTAACGGACCAGTTATCCTCCCCTCTGCCACCATAGCGACTAACGGACCAGTTATCCTCCCCTCTGCCACCATAGCGACTAACGGACCAGTTATCCTCCCCCCTGCCACCATAGCGACTAACGGACCAGTTATCCTCCCCCCTGCCACCATAGCGACTAACTGACCAGTTATCCTCCCCCTGCCACCATAGCGACTAACGGACCAGTTATCCTCCCCTCTGCCACCATAGCGACTAACGGACCAGTTATCCGACTCCCCTGCCACCATAGCGACTAACGGACCAGTTATCCGACTCCCCTGCCACCATAGCGACTAACGGACCAGTTATCCGACCCTCTGCCACCATAGCGACTAACGGACCAGTTATCCGACTCCCCTGCCACCATAGCGACTAACGGACCAGTTATCCTCCCCCTGCCACCATAGCGACTAACGGACCAGTTATCCTCCCCTCTGCCACCATAGCGACTAACGGACCAGTTATCCTCCCCCTGCCACCATAGCGACTAACGGACCAGTTATCCTCCCCTCTGCCACCATAGCGACTAACGGACCAGTTATCCTCCCCTCTGCCACCATAGCGACTAACGGACCAGTTATCCTCCCCTCTGCCACCATAGCGACTAACGGACCAGTTATCCTCCCCTCTGCCACCATAGCGACTAACGGACCAGTTATCCTCCCCTCTGCCACCATAGCGACTAACGGACCAGTTATCCTCCCCTCTGCCACCATAGCGACTAACGGACTAGTTATCCTCCCCTCTGCCACCATAGCGACTAACGGACCAGTTATCCTCCCCTCTGCCACCATAGCGACTAACGGACCAGTTATCCTCCCCTCTGCCACCATAGCGACTAACGGACCAGTTATCCTCCCCTCTGACACCATAGCGACTAACGGACCAGTTATCCTCCCCTCTGCCACCATAGCGACTAACGGACCAGTTATCCTCCCCTCTGCCACCATAGCGACTAACGGACCAGTTATCCTCCCCTCTGCCACCATAGCGACTAACGGACCAGTTATCCTCCCCTCTGCCACCATAGCGACTAACGGACTAGTTATCCTCCCCCTGCCACCATAGCGACTAACGGACCAGTTATCCTCCCCTCTGCCACCATAGCGACTAACGGACCAGTTATCATCCCCTCTGCCACCCTAGCGACTAACGGACCAGTTATCCTCCCCTCTGCCACCATAGCGACTAACGGACCAGTCATCCTCCCCTCTGCCACCATAGCGACTAACGGACCAGTTATCCTCCCCTCTGCCACCATAGCGACTAACGGACCAGTTATCCTCCCCTCTGCCACCATAGCGACTAACGGACCAGTTATCCTCCCCTCTGCCACCATAGCGACTAACGGACCAGTTATCCTCCCCTCTGCCACCATAGCGACTAACGGACCAGTTATCCTCCCCTCTGCCACCATAGCGACTAACGGACCAGTTATCCTCCCCTCTGTCACCATAGCGACTAACGGACCAGTTATCCGACTCCCCTGTCACCATAGCGACTAACGGACCAGTTATCCGACTCCCCTGCCACCATAGCGACTAACGGACCAGTTATCCTCCCCTCTGCCACCATAGCGACTAACGGACCAGTTATCCGACTCCCCTGCCACCATAGCGACTAACGGACCAGTTATCCGACTCCCCTGCCACCATAGCGACTAACGGACCAGTTATCCTCCCCTCTGCCACCATAGCGACTAACGGACCAGTTATCCGACTCCCCTGCCACCATAGCGACTAACGGACCAGTTATCCGACTCCCCTGCCACCATAGCGACTAACGGACCAGTTATCCGACTCCCCTGCCACCATAGCGACTAACGGACCAGTTATCCTCCCCTCTGCCACCATAGCGACTAACGGACCAGTTATCCGACCCTCTGCCACCATAGCGACTAACGGACCAGTTATCCTCCCCTCTGCCACCATAGCGACTAACGGACCAGTTATCCGACTCCCCTGCCACCATAGCGACTAACGGACCAGTTATCCGACTCCCCTGCCACCATAGCGACTAACGGACCAGTTATCCGACCCTCTGCCACCATAGCGACTAACAGACCAGTTATCCGACCCTCTGCCACCATAGCGACTAACGGACCAGTTATCCGACTCCCCTGCCACCATAGCGACTAACGGACCAGTTATCCTCCCCTCTGCCACCATAGCGACTAACGGACCAGTTATCCGACCCTCTGCCACCATAGCGACTAACGGACCAGTTATCCGACCCTCTGCCACCATAGCGACTAACGGACCAGTTATCCTCCCCTCTGCCACCATAGCGACTAACGGACCAGTTATCCTCCCCTCTGCCACCATAGCGACTAACGGACCAGTTATCCGACTCCCCTGCCACCATAGCGACTAACGGACCAGTTATCCTCCCCTCTGTCACCATAGCGACTAACGGACTAGTTATCCTCCCCTCTGCCACCATAGCGACTAACGGACCAGTTATCCGACCCTCTGCCACCATAGCGTCTAACGGACCAGTTATCCGACCCTCTGCCACCACAGCGACTAACGGACCAGTTATCCGACTCCCCTGCTGCGGTAGTCCAGTCCGGGTAGTCCTCCCCTCTCTGCCACCTTAGACCCCGGCAGCGACTAACGGACCAGTTATCCGACTCCCCTGCGGCGGTAGTCCAGCCCGGGTGGTCCTCCCCTCTCTGCCACCATAGACCCGACAGCGACTAACGGACCAGTTCTCAGACTCCCTGCGGTGGTAGTCCAGCCCGGGTAGTCCTCCCCTCTCTGCCACCATAGACCCGGCAGCGAATAACGGACCAGTTATCCGACTCCCCTGCGGCGGTAGTCCAGCCCGGGTGGTCCTCCCCTCTCTGCCACCATAGACCCGGCAGCGAATAACGGACCAGTTATCCGACTCCCCTGCGGCGGTAGTCCAGCCCGGGTGGTCCTCCCCTCTCTGCCACCATAGACCCCGGCAGCGACTAACGGACCAGTTCTCCGACTCCCCTGCGGCGGTAGTCCAGCCCGGGTGGTCCTCCCCTCTCTGCCACCATAGACCCCGGCAGCGACTAACGGACCAGTTATCCGACTCCCTGCGGTGGTAGTCCAGCCCGGGTGGTCCTCCCCTCTGCCACATTGACCCCGACAGCGACTAACGGACCAGTTCTCCGACTCCCCCTGCGGCGGTAGTCCTCTCCTCTGCCACCATAGACCCCGACAGCGACTAACGGACCAGTTCTCCGACTCCCCTGCGGCGGTAGTCCTCTCCTCTGCCACCATAGACCCCGGCAGCGACTAACGGACCAGTTCTCAGACTCCCTGCGGCGGTAGTCCAGCGCGTTACATTCGAGGTCATCAATGACGTCAAAACTGACCTCCGCCGTCGCCACAAACCGGGCTGAACTAGAGATGGTGGATGATGGGAGAGGGCACTACCGCAGGGCATACCAAGAGGCAGGTGATCTCCAGCAGATGACCTTGGTCATTGGTGAAGGGCGGAGACGAGGGAGGAGTTATCGGGATCAGAAAGTGATTGGGACAGACCTGCGCATGGATCTCGGCACCTTATCCTGATAATACCTGGTCCTGATCTAATGAATACCTGATCCTGAAAACCTGACCCAGTAGATCTCTTACACAAGTCAATGACGAATATAGTATAGGGTCACATCACAGCAGGTCTCACGATAACATGTAACAGTAGATATTGGATCGCAGTGGACATCATCTAAAAAAAAACAGATCTTGAAAACTACAGGATCTGCAAGTATGCGACCTTTTAGGGGCTTTAAGAAACCTTTCCTGTGTTTCCAATAGCTTAGCAAATAGAAAATATAAAGTATGAAATGTATACTCATATTTGTCGGATTCACATGATCTTTTGGTTGTATTACCTCAGTCATGCCTATTGCGGGCTTGCAGCGGGCCTTATCAGCGGGCTTCGCCACTATCATTGCATAGTTGTAAGCTCCCTCGAGCTTTGCTTTGACTAAGCTTTTGTTTTGTAGACCGGTGTTGAATCAGGTGTCGTGGGTGCTATATTGCTCTGTCTTTGGAGGGCGAACTACACGTTGTACTGATTTTGCACTGATAGAAGTATAATTTAGAACAGGTGTTTGAAGTCAGAACAGGTGCTAGTGACCGAAGGCGGCGAAATTCGCTAAAATGACAGAAAATGTCTCACACTCCGATAAGCTCGTTAAATGTGCAGCTGCCTACTGAATACTGATGTAGGTTAGCGTGTTTCTGGGCGGAATAAATGAGTTATTGTCTCGTATCCCTGCTAATGGTGTGAACTCGGCGTTACCATGGGCCCATATCTCCAGAGAGGCTTGGAGGTCGAGGTTATCTTTGAGCTCGCGAGTCATGGCCTCGTGTGCTGGGTAGTAACAGACAGAGCTGCCGCAGCTACTTAGCATGGCTGTCATTATTTGTCTGGAGTTGGTCCAGCGAGCTGATGTTAGAACGTGGCATGGCGGTCATTATTTGTCTGGAGTTGGTCCAGCGAGCTGATGTTAGAACGTGGCATGGCGGTCATTATTTGTCTGGAGTTGGTCCAGCGAGCTGATGTTAGAACGTGGCATGGCGGTCATTATTTGTCTGGAGTTGGTCCAGCGAGCTGATGTTAGAACGTGGCATGGCGGTCATTATTTGTCTGGAGTTGGTCCAGCGAGCTGATGTTAGAACGTGACATGGCGGTCATTATTTGTCTGGAGTTTGTCCAGCGAGCTGATGTTAGAACGTGGCATGGCGGTCATTATTTGTCTGGAGTTGGTCCAGCGAGCTGATGTTAGAACGTGGCAATGGCGGTCATTATTTGTCTGGAGTTGGTCCAGCGAGCTGATGTTAGAACGTGGCATGGCGGTCATTATTTGTCTGGAGTTGGTCCAGCGAGCTGATGTTAGAACGTGGCATGGCGGTCATTATTTGTCTGGAGTTGGTCCAGCGAGCTGATGTTAGAACGTGGCATGGCGGTCATTATTTGTCTGGAGTTGGTCCAGCGAGCTGATGTTAGAACGTGGCATGGCGGTCATTATTTGTCTGGAGTTGGTCCAGCGAGCTGATGTTAGAACGTGGCATGGCGGTCATTATTTGTCTGGAGTTGGTCCAGCGAGCTGATGTTAGAACGTGGCATGGCGGTCATTATTTGTCTGGAGTTGGTCCAGCGAGCTGATGTTAGAACTTGGCATGGCGATCATTATTTGTCTGGAGTTGGTCCAGCGAGCTGATGTTAGAACGTGGCATGGCGGTCATTATTTGCCTGGAGTTGGTCCAGCGAGCTGATGTTAGAACGTGGCATGGCGGTCATTATTTGTCTGGAGTTGGTCCAGCGAGCTGATGTTAGAACGTGGCATGACGGTCATTATTTGTCTGGAGTTGGTCCAGCGAGCTGATGTTAGAACGTGGCATGGCGGTCATTATTTGTCTGGAGTTGGTCCAGCGAGCTGATGTTAGAACGTGGCATGGCGGTCATTATTTGTCTGGAGTTGGTCCAGCGAGCTGTTAGAACGTGGCATGGCGGTCATTATTTGTCTGGAGTTGGTCCAGCGAGCTGATGTTAGAACGTGGCATGGCGGTCATTATTTGTCTGTGGAGTTGGTCCAGCGAGCTGATGTTAGAACGTGGCAATGAAAGAGCATATATTACGGAGGTATTACGACCGTATAGCTAAATAAGGAGTGTATTCAAACTGGGCACACAAGAGTGAGTGTATGAGCGCGAAGGCGGGGGCGCAGCCAGACTTTCAGAAAGGGGGGCAAGCCCCTGGGAGAGGCCCCCTACCCCAAAAATACCCCTGGATATGAAAAACTACGGATTTCGGCCACTTTATTTTGTGATGCCCCCTTTTTAACAATTTTCTTCTACTTTTGATGAGCTGGATTGGACCAGGACCCTCAGTAGGCATTGTACTGAGCGCATTACTAATTTGTATTATTACGTACAGGAGATAAAACATATCTTAACTGACAACGGGTGGGGGTTGGCTTTTGAGTGTGGGGGCGGTTGAAATGACGAAAAATGTACCCCCATTTTGATACGTGTGTTTAAGCCTATTTAAGCCTTTGCAGCATTTTTTTCATGTGGATTTTCATGTTATAGTAGGTAGGCATGTACTTGTTAGTTAGCGACGCGAAGCGACGCGAAATTTGTAGTTTTGCCTGATAAAACCCAGAAATATAGGCGGTGGGCCTTGTAGCTCGGATAATAAGCTAAACATGCTATTCATTCAATTCAGCGTTACGAACCGATTGTTACGAACCGATGATGACTATGGCTTCGTTATGACGATGACTACCGATGTGACGCCGCGAAGCGGCGTGAAAATAATAATTTTTACGTCCTGGAAAACGAAATGTTAATATTGGAACCAGACCGCGAGGTGAGATGGCTTGATGAGATGGTCCTGGCCTGTTTCCACTATTAGCCCTTCGGTACAGCAAATTGTGCACCGCTGGAGAAGCTTCCGGGTGCCGATCTCCTCGTCTTTGCGTTCGCGTCGCCTTTTTCGGAACTCTGCAAACTAGCTAAACATGTAGCCTGCTTGAAACTTAAAAGTGAATATTTTATGAAGGGAATGGGCACTGGGGCCAGCAATTCCCGCCAAGGAGAGCCTCTGCCAGACACTTAATTATTTTTTTCTCTCCCCATTTTCCAATTTTGTATAAGCAATTGCGAAACTTATGTCATGCCGAAATACATTTTCCAGTTTTTGACACTTAGACACTAGTAGCTGGATTTTGACACTAGATAGCTGGATTTTGACTGCACTGCAAAGACAATTTTTACGATAAATTGTTAATTTGTCCCGCAAAAAGTGTGTGTGGGGGGGGGGTCGACCCCTCACATCTCCCGCCTTCTAAAAGTGGGGGGAGTTTGCACAATCTCCCCCCGACCCTCCCGTCAGCGACGCCCCTGGCTGACAAATATTGCAGCACACTCTTGAGAGGAAAATTGTTAAATTGTTTTGTACTACCACCCCCCCCCCCCCCCCTCTGAATTCAAAAACTCATCAGACTTATCAAATTACTATTTTAAACCCAAGACAACATTGCACCAGGTGGGTCAGAGTACAGCACATTACCGCTCATTATGACCGCGCCGACCACGGCTAGCAGGTGCTCCAGCTATAGCAGGCGCTCCAGGCAGCGCCAGGCGACGGCTAGCAACCCCTGGGCAGGTTTGAGGGCCCCAGACTCAATGGCCCTCTGGATAAGCTCGGGAGGGCCCTGAACAGACACTATGGCCCCTTGGCAAGCCCAGATGCCCCTGAGCAGTCTCGAATAGCCCCTGAACAGGACCAATGGACCATTGGGAAAGCTCGAGGCCCCTGAACATACTCGAATGACCCCCCAGGCAGGTTCAAGCGACCCTTGAACATACTGAATGGGCCCCTGGGCAAGCTCGAAGGGCCCCTGAACAGACTCAATGGGCCCCTGGGCAAGCTCGAGAGGCCTCTGGGCAGGCTCTAATGGCCCCTGGGCAGGTTCGATAGGCCCCTGAACAAACTCTATGGGCCTCTGGGAAAACTAATGGGCCCCTGGCCAGGCTCGAGAGGCCCCTGAACATACTCAATGGGCCCCTGGACATGCTCGAGAGGCCACTGGGCAGGTTTGTTGGGCCGTGGGTGGGCTTAATGGGCCCCTGGAACAAGTGGACATGCTCTAGAGGCCCCTGGGCAGGGTTTTGCGGCCCCTGAGTGGGCTCAATGGGCCCCAGGGTATGATCGAAAGGTCCCTGGACATGTTTTTGCTCGCCCTTAAAGGGAGTGTGCCTACTCACATCGCTTAGTTGGGGTTATTGGCACTGGTCTATAGAACACAATTTTCTGAATTGAACCATTACATCATTTCTCCAGATTCACCCTAGTTGCTGAGATATTCAAAGACTCCAGGAATTTGCTTGGGAGCAAAAAGTTATCGGGTAGACTCCAGAGGGCTTCCGCTACTAGAAGCACTGCTACTATCGATTAAACTGCTAGCATATTGTTAGCCCCGGCCAATAGCAATTCAACAAAACAGCTCGTGCACGCTGATAGCAGCAACCGAACAGAAACTGGACGGCCATCATGTTTTTCGATGATGGCCGTTTCGATGATGGCCGATGGCCATTTTTTGAAGAAGATATCAATTTAAGCTACGAAACTTGCACATAATAAAGTTCACAGTGGCAAGAACGTGCTGTGCAAAACTCGTCTTTCTATCTTGCATGATGTGACCGTAATTGTATTGTCTTATGTGCGCCGTTTACATAACATCACCATAGTGGCGATCGTTTTATAGATATCGAAACAAAAATAAACAAAAAACAATATAAGTGAAAATTCAACTAAAGGGGCTCCAGATGTGAATTTCATCATATACAACAAACAAACCAACAGCTACTTACCGTATTAAAAATATTTTTGACATTCCAAAACAGTAGGCACACTCCCTTTAAGTGGGCTCAATGGGCCCCTGGCCATGCTCGATAGGCCCATGGGCAGTTTTTTGGGCCTCTCTGTGGGCTCAATGGGCCCCTGGACATGCCCAAGAAGCCCCCTGGGCTGGCTTCGAAAGCCCTTCAGTGTCTCTGAGGGCCCTTGTCACGCACCAGAGTGACCCGTGCCTGGTTTGAGGGCTCCCGTGACTTTTTGAAAGCCATTTAGCTAATGCAAATGGTATCTGGGCGAATCTCGGCGGGGCCCCCTGTGACCCGTGAGCGGAGGGGGGGGGGGCGTGTGAACGGCGGGGCCCCCTGTGACCGATGAGTGGCTGGATTCGATTTGAGTTGTGTGTGTGGGAGTTTGATTGAGTTGTATGTGTGTGGGTTTGATTGAGTTGTACGTGTGTGGGTTTGATTAAGTTGTATGTGTGTGGGTTTGATTGAGTTGTATGTGTGTGAAGGCAGAAGGCCGGTATGTAGATGAGTGTAAGGGTTTGACTGAGTTGTATGTGTGTGGGTTTGATTGAGTTGTATGTGTGTGGGTTTGATTGAGTTGTATGTGTGTGGGTTGGATTGAGTTGTGTGTGTGGGTTTGATTGAGTTGTATGTGTGGGTTGGATTGAGTGGTATGTGTGTGTGTGGGTTGGATTGAGTTGTATGTGTGTGGGTTGGATTGAGTGGTGCACCCACTCACCAAAGCTTGAAAAAGCCGGAGCATCGAGGGGTGTGGTGATATAATAATTGGCAATTCGCTACTTTGTCGTCAGTGACTGTGGTTTTACACTGGTCCGTCTAATGTTGTCACGTTAAAAGCTTGTTCCCGTCAGTTCTCCGTATACCATGATTTTGTTTACACAACTATAAAAGCGTGGAACTATTTAAAACGATCGGCACCAAATATGTGGGCCTTTCGGCATGACGTACTGTTTGCTTGTGAAGATGATGACAATGGCCAATCATATGGCTGTAATGTGCCTTCCGGTGACTGCTGATCACGTTCATTCGGCTTCTGGTGTCGTCATACATGGCACTCGGCATGTTTGTGGCCAGCTCAGGAGGGATCGACACCTTGTAGCAAGGCGGTAGACGATCACACTAAGTTGTTGATATACCCGCAGATGGGTCTCAATAGAGATTAGTACGAAGAGATATCTCGGTGGTATTCGACAAAGCCACGGGCAGATGGGAGATCGTCTGTGTTGTCGGGTCTGAGTCTGACATTCGGAATAGAATGGCAGTCCTGTTTCTGTTCTTTTCACGGGCAGATGGGAGATCGTCTGTGTTGTCGGGTCTGAGTCTGACATTCGGAATAGAATGGCAGTCCTGTTTCTGTTCTTTTCACGGGCAGATGGGAGATCGTCTGTGTTGTCGGGTCTGAGTCTGACATTCGGAATAGAATGGCAGTCCTGTTTCTGTTCTTTATGATGTACAACTTCCATTTTGCTGCTTGATATGTTTTGTTCGTTGCGGATAATCATGCTGCAAATTGAAATGTGTCGAGTTGTCCACAAATTCGCGCAGACTGGTCCTCCGGGTTACATTTATTTACGTCCCCTAATGTGCTACAGTAGAATTGGGTTCGTTTACGTGCTATTTCTGTTATCGGAAGTGGTTGTTTACTTTGCGGGTTTCGATTAGTTGTTATGCTGCTGGAGTGGGGCAGCTGTTGAATGGCATCAGGATGCGACTTGTTGCCCGGCGTCCTGTTGACTTGGCAGGGCTGAGCCACAGACACCGTATCGGCTGACCTTCAGTTGCTCTGCGGATGTGCCTCACAATCACAACATGTTTATATCGTCTCCGTTAGCTTGTTCTTCTCTTGGTTGGCGGGTGCCTCGTGCCTGTGTGTGTGGCGGGTGCCTCGTGCCTCGTGCCTTGGTTGGCGGGTGTCTGCCTCGTGCCTAGTGTGAGCTAGCGAGTTAGTTTGTACTTGACATATTGTAGAGTAGAGTGTGAGCTTATTGTAATAGACCACATGAGTGACCTAAGAATAGAGTGCGGACTTACGCACTTGTCGGTAGCGAGCGGCGCCTGATTTAAGTGCCTGTGAGCGCTTGTGCGCCAATCGCAAACATGTACGTCCGATGTGTAAAGCGAAAATGAAATAAATGTATCTCTCAACAAACAAACAAAAATGTAGGGAGACCAGGGCCACTTGGCCGCTGTATTACCTATGTAGGGAAGATCGGGATCACTTGACCCTTCGGGGTCACTTGGCCGCTGTATTACCTATGTAGGGGAGATCGGGGTCTCTTGGCCGCTGTATTACCTATGTTGGGGAGACCGGGATCACTTGGCCGCTTTATTACCTATGTAGGGGAGACCGGGGTCACTTGGCCGCTTTTTCAAAACTATATTTTAAAATCATGGTCACAGTTGATCACTTGCACAATGCTAATAGGTGTCAAATTTATTTGTTGTTCCGGTATATTAAGCATACAACGATAATAAGTTAGTTTTAGTAGCATTTACACATTTGTACAGGTAACTCAACCGGCCAAGTCACCCCGGGGCCGGGGTCACTTGGCTGGGGGTTTGGATGGAGTAGGTAATCCCCACTGCGGGCGAGTCAGCTAAACGACGAAGGACGTGAGCGGCCCAGTGTATGGTCGCCCCGCAGGAGATCATTTTGTGAACACCGTCTTGCAGCGCGGCTGCCTGAGACGGTGCCGTCGTTCTTCTGTCGCCGAATAGACCGGACGGGGATGCCGGTCTCGGCAGACACGACTTTCAGGAAGGCGCTATTCCGCACCCGCTCCACCACAGCCAGCAGTTGGTCACGTGTGTTCGCGGCGCGATTGCCGCGCTTAACAAAAGGCGGATCCAGGGGGAGGGGGCAACGCCATGCCCCCCCCCGTCAAGACTGTTCAAGGGGGGCCAAAACATTTTGCCCTCCCCCAAGACGTGAAGTCCCCCGGTCTTTTCGTTGACGGCTGAGACCTGCTACCCCCCTCGTTTGGGAAATACGCCACTGGATTTGCCCCCTCCCCAAACAAAAACAAAACAAAAACGCGGCTAGATCCGCCCTTGACCTTGACGTAGGTGCGCATGAGATATATGTGCACAGAGTAAGTGCGATAAGTATAATCATTTTTTACAAAACCAGGGCGACTTGGCCGCCTGGCCAATTCACCCCGAGCGCACCGGCCAAGTCGCCCCGGAACGGTTTTTCAATAAAAAACAGTCTGCACACTGGCCAAAAATATCAAATATTAAAAAAATATATATATATATAAAAATATACAAATCGGTCACACAGTTGCCTGAATTGCTAATACATCGCACCATATTGTCGGAATTTAGATGCGACTCAAACACTAGACACCATACAAAGTTTCGTACGGAAGCAAAAGTTACCTTTTTGGGGTGAAAATTCCCGTTCCATCAGTTTTGAAGAAAACTATAGGAGCAGGCATATTGTTGTTTTTGCTCCGGTTACTCCCAACGCCGAGAGATGGTGACAGGTTCAAATGCATTCCTTCGGGGTTGCCAGAGAGCGTAAACCTGCTGGCGACCAAGTCGCCCCGGCGGCCAAGTGACCCCGGTCTCCTAATGTATTTGCGAGATGAGTACAGGCGGTGGCGCAGTACTTTGTACAGGGACGAGGAAGGCAGATTGTGTTCAGGGACGAGGAAGGGAGCTTTTGCACAGGGACGAGGAAGGGAGCTATGTGGTGCATAGCACATAGGCAGAGCAAGCAATAGGCATCCTGTTTGCTCAACGTTATCAACGTCGATGTTCATCAACCCCTGTGGAAATAGGGAGTAATCCCGATCTTGCTTTGAATGTCCAATCGTTTCACAGAAAATATGCTTCTGTTCTTACCTTTCATCGCTGGAAGCTCCTGACCGCCGCTGGTGGTGGCTGGCTAATCACAATGTTTTTCAGAGCCGAGCGGATTCAATTTCTCAGTTTTGGCCGGCTGTGTGTGGCTGATCAGAATGTAGTTTGGGCCTTCCTGCGGCGTGGTATTATGGTTGTCTGCTGAAATGTGAGATGCAGCTGCGTTGTGCTCGATGCCAACTAGCAGTGTTTGCCTCCATTCCGAATGTGATGAGTGGTTTGCGGAGTAGGCTGCGCTGGTCGCACATATGTTTCAAAGGCTAATCTATTCAGGGGCGGATCCAGGGGGGTCAAAGGGGCCATGGCCTCTCCCAAGCTCCTGAATCTATGATTTGCACCCCCCCCCCCCCCCCAACGGTCGGACGTACAGTTGTGATAATTGCCTTTGCAGCAGTACAAATCCAGCTATCCACAGTTAAAAACTGGGAGGGAAAATTTCACGCCGTTTCGCGGCATGACACAAAATACGCAATTGCTTATACAAAATTGGGAAGTGGGAAAATGTATTCATTAAGTGTCTGGCAGTCTTTTCTTGGCGGTACCTAATTGCTAGTAGCCCCAGGGCCCACTCCCTTCATACAATATTAACTTTCAAGCGGGCTACATGTTTAGCTAGTCTGCAGAGTTACTAAAAAAGGCGACGCGAACGCAAAGACGCGGACATCTGCACCCGGAAGCTGCTCCAGCGGTGCCCAGCTTGCTGGACCGAAGAGCTTATAGTGCTCCTCCAGATCCGTAGGGACCATTTATGTGCGGAAAGTCGTTCTGCCTCTTGCTGCTTTCAAACCATTTGCACTGTTACCAGTTGTTTGTTACAGCTCTGTACATATGTATACAGTTATTATCATATGTACTATTGAGCGCTGACTGCCACGGTCGTTGTGATTTACTATTCGAGGAATATGTATCTGAAAAGCTACTTTAATTTCAATATTGTTTCATCATACAAGGTCAGCTTGCAGACATTTGCGTTGTCGGATGGCGCAGTTGCCTACATCACTGCAGGAAATGCCGGGCAAGAGATAGAGCTAGAGAGGCGTGGGCCTCAGGCTGCAGGTGCGACCTTCATCGCTCCCCCGAGAAGAGAGGACTCGATACTACTTTCCGAGAAGCCTGAACCAGCTGACCTAGCTATGCTTGCTGAACGATGACTCGCGTTCTCCGGGAGAGTTTGGCGTGTACTCTGAGAGGCGTGAAAGGCGAGAAAGGCGTGAAAGGCGATATGGAATGACTGGAAAATACCTCAGTTTTGAATGTCTGGGTAACTTTTAAATAAATATTTGGCGTCGTCCGTTGAGCTAAACAAAATTATTTGCTTTGCTTTTGTGTCGAGTTGTGGAGCACCATCGGTGGCTGCTTTCTACAGCCTACTGAGTTGTATCTGAGTTGTATCGGTGGCTGCCTACTGAGTTGGGGTGGGGGGATTTTAGCATGCGTCTGGAAAGGTGGAAAGAGGGCAATGTTATATAATGTCGCTGGGGCGCATAATAGGCGCATGACTCTCGCTAGAAAACCGACGTTTTCCCTTGCATTGAACACACTGCTATCTGTCGCTTTCAACGGCACTGCTCTTTAACACGCGCGGTGGAGAGGGGTATGCCACTAACACGCAGTGAATGGGGGGGGGGGGGGTACTTTAATGCCCCCTCTCCTCCTAAGATCTCCGAAAATATGAGAGCATAGAACGATCAAACTTGCATGTTAAGTAGGTGCTATGATGATTTACATTTTCTGAAATTTTCGTGACTAGGTCAATATCTTGAAGGTCAAACGAGGTCACGAAGGTCAAATCTGGCCAAATGTCACAATTTTGGGAATTTGACCTATGTGACGTCATAGGTCACCAGCAATGTGTCTGGGATGAGCATTGCCATCGGCTACCGAATGGCGTCCGAATCATCCCGATTCGACTGTTGGTTCCGAAGATATCTCTTCGCCGACCTCGATCCTGGCCGCCATCTTGGATGTCAAATCCATATAACTAAAACAAATACCGACCGATTTTCTTTTGTTTTGTGTCAAACGATCCGCTATTGAGTTGGCTTTAATGTCGCGCAAAACAAACGCCCTGGTCACTTCGTTTTCGATCTATTGACGAAAAATATGTGGGGGGACACAAGTGCCCCCCCCCCTTCCACTGCGCGTATTAAAGGGAATAGTTCACCTTTAACATGGAGTTTTGGACTGAGATAGCAGATTTGTAGAGCAGATCTAAAAAATGGGTTTTGGTGAAAGAATGTGTTTTGGTGAAAGAAATTTCCTCCCTACGTTAAAGGAAATAGTTCACCTTCGGACAAAATTTCAGAACACGATTTTATTATATTTTTTAATACAGTTTCTTTTTTTGTATTTAAAAATGGTCCTACATCGCGCCAATTCAGGACAGAAGGTTGTAATTATTAATTGTATCGTGTGCGTTATTGGTCTGCGCATGCTCGGCACAAACGGCACAAACTCATGCTCGGCACAAACAGTGCTGGCACAATTCAGACGGTACGGTATATCATATATGCGCGGCATTCCTTCGCCAAAAAGTCCAATATCTTCGACTGGAGAGTCTTCAGTCAAGAAAACAGTCAAGATAAGGATTTCTCAACACGGGCTACAAAACTGCTATCTCAGTTTAAAACTAATGTTGAAGGTAGACTATTTCCTTTAAGTAATTTCGACACAGGACTAGTGGGCCCGGTTTCATTTCCGCTGTTCCGGGACACGGTCGGGACATCTCGCTCGCCGCTCGCCGCCGGAGGCAGGTACACTCTCTGGCACGTAGTCTCTGGTCACGACGCCTCGTTAATATCCGCTCAGCCGCCCGGGCGGCGCGGCGGCCTCTTGTCAGAGACTGTACTTGGCGTCAGGCGGAGCGGGGGAGCCGTAACGCCAGCTGCTATCATACGATTTCTCGTGAAATAGAAAAAGAAACTTACTTCTTTCTCCACATATCAATCAGTTGTCCAAACCAAAGTCATATTCGTAGTTTTGAGCTCAAGATGCACCGTATGGTTGAACTTCGAGACAACTTTCAAGGTGACTTATTCCCTTTAAGTGACTTCATGACTGAGTTTTCATGACGAAACCCCTGAAACCCCTAGCTGAGAAATGACGAAAACTCTAGTAGGTTTTCGTCATTTCCTCCATCCTCCAAAACCTCCGCGGGGGGCGTAATCCTGACACTGATTAGTCGCGCTCTCTCTCTCTCTTCACCCAAACCGTTGATTGGTTGCTCCAGCTCTGTTTGTATCCGGTAATATCCTGGCTTCAACCGGTCGCGGGACCTCTCCAACCGGTTATCAGGCAGAGTGGCTGACCGGCCGCCCGAGACACGCGCACACACGCACGAGGCCACACGCACACGCACGTGGTCACGCACGCGCACATGGTCACGCGCACGCACGTGCACGCGCACGCACATGGTCACGCACACGCACACACACGCACGCACACGTACGTGGGCACGCACGTTATACGACGGGGCGACGCCGCTGATTAAATTAGGGGGGCTGGACATGAGGGAGGAGGCGGGGATCAAGGGCGGAGCTAGATGACAATTTATTTATTTATTTATTTATTGTACATCGTGGGATTATCCCCTCTAATGGACCGAGGTCCGGGGGCTATTCCTAATCCCGAGTCAAGAAACGTAGGGTGTATACAAACAGTGGATAGAATACCATTCACACGCACATATTCCCAGTCGGGTACATATACAATAGGTTCGTCGCTCTACTCCTTCGTCGGTAGCAGGCGCTTCTTCAGCGTACGTTTGAATGACGCCACTGACACGGTCGCAAGTTCAGGTGGCAGCTCATTGTAGAGCTTAGCTGCGCGATACACAAACTGACGCTTGCCCGCAGCAGAGCTGGTGATGCGAGGCAGACTGAACAGATGGTCTTGCTAGTACTGCGCACACGATCAGCACGCTCTCGGTTCGTGTAAAACTGCGAAGCCAGATACTCTGGTTGACCGGTGACGCGGATCCGATGAAGTGAGGCCAAAGTCTGGTGATAAAATAAGTCCGCAGACGTGAGCCAGCCTAGCTCTTCCCTAGCAGCCGAGATGGGGTCGAGCTTCCTTTTTCCTGAGATTATGCGAGCGGCAAAGTTGATGATCTTTTGAACTGCTGCGATATTTTTAGCCGAACCGTTTACAAAGATAGTGGGGCAGTACCGAATGTGAGAAAAGACCAGTGCGGATACGATGACGGGCAGGATCTCGGGTGGAAGCTGGTGACGGAGCTGAGATATTCCCGCCAAGATGCCCATGCATTTCTGGCTGACGAAGGTCACGTGGGAGTCCCAGTTGAGGCAGCGGTCGAACATCAACCCCAGATTCTTTGCCTCACTGCACGGAGTAAGCGCGACGTCGCGGAATTTAACGGTGAATGCCGGTAAGGTGCGGAGATTTTGACGCGTTCTGATCGGGAGCAGTTCAAATTTAGTTTCGTTCACCTTCAGACCATTTGCACAGAAATAGTCGTCCAGTGAGGCCAGGACTGATTCTAGACGGGCGATGAGACTGGGCAAGTCAGATTTAGGGCCAGAAACGAGAATTTGGGTGTCGTCGGCGTACTGAACATCAAATGTTCCAGCTGCGTGAAGGCTGAGATCATTTGTGAAGATAGTGAAGAGCAGGGGCCCCAGTGAGGATCCCTGGAAGACCCCTTGGTCGATAGGTCGCGGGTCCGAGATCTGTTTGTTGTTGGCCGAATCGGTGAAACTCACACTTTGAGTGTGCCCAGAGAGAATTTTCGAACCAGCTTGTCTCGATGCAGTGAAGCAGCAATTTGGATATCAATTTGGAGTGGCTGATGACGTCAAATCCCTTACTCAGATCAATCAGGCAAATAATCGAAATTTGGCTCTGATCCATGGCCGAGAGCGCACGGTCCGAGATGCTGAGAAGGGCGGTTTCCGTGGAGTGGCGCGGTCTGAATCCGTGCTGGGTTGGAGTCAGAAGGGGATTAGTAGAGAGAAAACTGTGTAGTTGGGTCTGGACGGACTTTTCCACGATTTTGGAGATGACCGGAACTAGTGAAATGGGTCGGTAGTTGGACGGGTCTCGGAGTCACCTGACTTGAAAACTGGATGGACGAGGGCATGTTTCCAGACAAGTGTGATTTCTTTTCGAGTGATACTTACGTTGATGATATGCAAAAGAATAGAGCCGATGACGTTAAAAGCCAGTTTGAAAATACGAATGCAGAAACCACCAGGCCCACTCGCCGATGTGCTGCGCATAGTAAAAACAGTGGTGGAGCTGCATGAGTGTGATAGGCTGTAGGCTGAAGGCGCAAGCCCCAACTCTGGGCAGACGGACTGGGACATCCGGTACGTCACCCCGGCTAGCCACCTCGGCAGCCACTCTCGGGCCTACGTTAACAAAAAACTCGTTCAGGGTCTCGACGCTGACAGCTGGGGACACGTTCGGGCCGGCCCTCTTCCCGCTGACCGTGTAGCGAACATTGGAAATAGAGGGGGGGGCAAGGGTCGGAGTCGGATGTTGTCGAGTCTAGCAATGGGGACTGGGGAGGGGTGGGGGCAGAGTTGAATGGCGAGAATGAAGTGGTGGAAATTATATTGGTATAGTAAGCGAACAGTGAGGATGATTTGGGCGACAAAAGTCGTAAAATGTCAATTTCAGGGCATTGTAGAATGTGGCTGAATAGATAAAACCAGACTGAATATGCAAGTGACGAGATACAAAAATCAGAAGAAGAGAGTCGGATATGCGTTTACTGTCCGGTAGGCACCAAATCCAGATTGCGTTCACAAGTACAGGAATTAAACATGCAATTAGCCATCTAGAGATGTCGCGATTGTGCCAGGGCGCATACCCGCCACGCCCATCTGTCACACATGCCCGTGCGTGTACAGGATATTTTCCAGAGCGGGCCTTGCTGTAGCCACCCCTGGCCGTTGTTTGTCGGGAAGATCCGTGCCCTACGGCGATTACGTCATCCTCTGTACGTAATGACGTCATCAGGTACGCACTGCGGCGTAAAGCGGACCTTGTCGTGGTTGTTTGTCAGTGCGGTTCTAGGAATGGCGTGAAAGCCGCGCGTGTGGGGGCCATCCTGGAGAGAGGGAGGGACCGGATGTGTGGATTCCGCTAGGTCTGAGCTCGCGCGGTCTGGCGTTAGGTTGTTGATGATTTGGGTTTAAAGGCGCTATAACTACCAGGTTATAAAGCGCCTAGGTGGCGCTGGGCTATAGCATAGATGCGTTGGTGTGCTGATTGATAAGTTAATCAGGAAGGTTTGTTGAGATTCGTGGTCATCGAGATTTTGATCAGCTATAAAGTTTCCGAGAGCATAGAGGTCCCGAAAAACGACGGATTCCTTACGTTCACTTCAGGATTTCATTGGCTTTGAAATATTCACTGTAAATTCGTAACAATATTTTGCCCAAAGAATCATGAAACAAAATATTTCCGCATTTATTTCTGTGATGGATAGCCACGGGACAATGAATAGCCACGGGACAGACGGCTTTGAAATATTCACTGTAAATTCGTAACAATATTTTGCCCAAAGAATCATGAAACAAAATATTTCCGCATTTATTTCTGTGATGGATAGCCACGGGACAATGAATAGCCACGGGACAGACGATAGATTTCGTTCCAGTGCCGAATGCTTCAGATGAATATTTCCGCATGTGTGTTCATGCCAACTTTTCCCCGCCATTGTCTATATTCATGTCTAAACATTCCAAACAAATCACTGACCGAGCCACGTGTACCTGTTACATGTGTTCCAACCTGAACGTTTTGGTATGTGTACATATACATATCGAAATGTGTTTGAGCAGAACATAGTCTGTTCACGTCACAGCCGATACCCGCAGACTAACTGAGACGCCATACGACTGATCGGGACCGATCTAAATCCCGCGTCTCTGATTACCTCACGGAGCTCGGCTATGACGTGAACCAGTCGTCTGGGGGCCGATATTCCATCGGGAGAGGGTTGCAGAGGCCCTGGCAACAGCAGCGGTGTTGATGATCCCAGCTGACCATAGCAGTGTTGGTGCAGTCATATGTGGTCTCACAAACTCGCAACAGCGTTCTTGTTGGTAAATGCAAATGGGTAAATTGTAAATGTAAATACAATGTAAAATGTAAATGAATCAACTTCCTTTGTTGTGACATTTCCTGTCCTTTCTTTTCTTTTGCAAGTTTAAATGTTATCGTCAGTCTTCCCTAAATGCCGACTCTCCTACGTCACTAACGTCCACTTCCAGCTGTTGCCAGCCTCAGGTCAACCCTGTCTGGGAACCAAGGCCGTCCATTATCTGACTCTTAAAGGGACTATCCCACCTTAACATTATATTTGAGTTGAGATTGCCATTTTGATGGCTTGGCATTGTAATTAAGTATGGTAGCAGTAAAACGACCACAATGATCTAATCAAAAAGATATTCGAGTTTGATTTTTACATCTGTAAAAAATAAGGCCCTTGTGTATTTGAATAGGGCCTCTAAACCGACAGCATCGTCTCTTTACCCAGCTGGTAATGATAGTCGACTTGTTTTAAGTCCCACCTTTTTGCCTTGGAATATTTTCGTCTTTCATTTCTCGATCCCCGGGTGGTTCGCAATCTAAGTCAATCTAGACACCGGGTGGTTCGCTTTTTCTGCGCAATAGATGTCGACAAAAAAAATGTCATACATTTGGCAGCACAAAGGATGTCCCTGTTATTAAAAAATAACTTATGACGTCACCAACCCAACTTTCCGCTCAAAACTAGAAGTTGAATATCTTCCAAGATTAAAAAAAATCGGGAAAAAAGTTCACCAACATGTTCAGCTGACCTCGCTTGACATGTAGACATACAATTAAGTGTGATTCGACAACTTTCAAAAAGGTGGGACAGTCCATTTTTAAGACACGGTGTCTGGACACGGTGTCTGTCCGGGAACTAAGGTCGTCCATTGTCCGACTCTTAGACACCCTGTCCGGGAATTAAGGTCGTCCTTTTTCCGACTCTTAGACACGGTGTCCGGGAACTAAGGTCGTCCATTGTCTGACTCTTAGACACCCTGTCCGAGAGCTAAGGTCGTCCATTGTCTGACTCTTATACACGGTGTCTGTCCGGGAACTAAGGTCGTCCATTGTCTGACTCTTATACACGGTGTCCGGGAACTATGGTCGTCCATTGTCTGACTCTTAGATACCCTGTCCGGGAACTAAAGCCGTCCATTGTCTGACTCTTAGACACGGTGTCCGGGAATTAAGGTCGTCCATTGTCTGACTATTAGACACGGTGTCCTGGAACCAAGGTCGTCCATTGTCCGACTCTTAGACATGGTGTCCGGGAACTAAGGTCGTCCATTGTTCGACTCTTAGACACCCTGTCCGGGAAGTAAGGCCGTCCATTGTCTGACTCTTAGACACTCGGTCCGGGAACTAAGGTCGTCCATTGTTTGACTCTTAGACACGGTGTCCGGGAACTAAGGTCGTCCATTGTCCGACTCTTAGACACGGTGTCTGTCCGGGAACTAAGGTCCATTGTCTGACTCTTAGACACCCTGTCCGGGAGCTAAGGTCGTCCATTGTCTGACTCTTAGACACGGTGTCTGTCCGGGAACTAAGGTCGTCCATTGTCTGACTCTTAGACACGGTGTCCGGGAACTAAGGTCGTCCATTGTCTGACTCTTAAGACACCCTGTCTGGGAACTAAGGTCGTCCATTCTCTGACTCTTAGACACTCGGTCAGGGAACTAAGGTCGTCCATTGTCTGACTCTTAGACACTCTGTCCGGGAGCTAAGGTCGTCCATTGTCTGACTCTTAGACACGGTGTCTGTCCGGGAACTAAGGTTGCCCATTGTCTGGGGCAACCTTAGTTCCCGGACAGACACTGTGTCTAAGAGTCCACGGTGTAAGACACGGTGTCCGGTAACTAAGGTCGTCCATTGTCTGACTCTTAGACACCCTGTCCGGGAACTAAGGTCGTCCATTGTCTGACTCTTAGACACCCTGTCCGGGAGCTAAGGTTGTCCTTTGTCTGACTCTTAGATACGGTGTCTGTCCGGGAACCTCTGTCTGTCCGGTGTCTCCTGAGATTGTCTCCTGTGATTGTCTTCTGAGATTGTCTCCCGAGGGCGTTGTTTTTCGACCGATACTTCTGATGTGGACCTTTTTGCCCGCGCCTTAGAAGTTGGGGGCTTGTCTCGGTGTGTTGTTTAACGCTCCCTCGTTGTCATCATCCGGTGGGTGTTGTTGCTTTGTCGTGACTGTAGCATTCCTGTGGGCATCCGTTTCCGTGTTTTTACCTCGATACGTGATGTGCAGTGGAGGTATTTTTATTCCGGCTAATAGATCTGAAGTGTTTGTTTCTGTTCTGCGTTTGACAAATGGCGTTACGGTATGTGATAATGGTGGGCGTTTGTATTGGTGGATAGGTGGTCGTAGCTATAGCAGTGGTTGTTTGTACGATCATAGATTGTCTCAACTTGATTCCAGTCTGTTGTACGAGAGAGTACGAGAGAGTACGGGAGAGTACGGGAGAGTACGGGAGAGTACATGAGAGTACAGGAGAGTACGGGAGAGTACGAGAGAGTACGAGAGAGTACGGGAGAGTACGAGAGAGTACGAGAGAGTACGAGAGAGTACGAGAGAGTACGAGAGAGTACGAGAGAGTACGAGAGAGTACGAGAGAGTACGAGAGAGTACGAGAGAGTACGAGAGAGTACGAGAGAGTACGGGAGAGTACGAGAAAGTACGAGAGAGTACGTGAGTACGGGAGAGATTCCGCTTGCGAAGACGGGCATGGCATGGCGGGTGATGCGCACCACGCCTTCCGTGACTTGTCGTCTAAGCTGACATGGAATGCAGTAATTTGACAAAATAACACAGTCGAAACACATTTAAAGTGTTCGGAGGTTCCCGAACGAGGAAAAGTTCCGTGCTTTGTTTTCTCACAACGGCAAATGCAAACACTGTACGCAGTTTGGTATGCCACTGTTCTAGATTGGTCGATACAAATGGTAGTCTCAGATATTAAAGCTTTTTTTTTGTTTGAAGATTGGAAATCATCGGTACGGTTGAATAAAGCATCGCTGGCAATTATGTGTATGTTGATTAAAGTTAAAAAAACAACCAGATCATAATAGCCCACTATCTATCCGCACCCGCCCCACGCGTCCACACTCCACACTCCTCAGTTGTCTGTGCTTATCCCTTGCACCAATGAAACCAGAGGCTGGCGATCCGGTCATCCCCCACAGATAAGTCCATCTTTGGTTAGTCTCCGCCACATGCAGCCTGGTCGCTGCCCGTAGTGTCCAGCTGTGGTACTGTTGACACTTCTCCCCTTCATTCCTTACGCGATAGCACGGCGAGGGGCGAGATAGCCTGTGCCGGTAAACCAGGGGTCGCGAGGGGCGAGATAGCCTGTGGTGGTAGAACCAGGGGTCGCGAGGGGCGAGATAGTCTGTGGCGGTAGAACCAGGGGTCGCGAGGGGTGAGAGCCTGTGCCGGTAGAACCAGGGGTCGCGAGGGGCGAGATAGTCTGTGCCGGTAGAACCAGGGGTCGCGAGGGGCGAGAGCCTGTGCAGGTAGAACCAGGGGTCGCTAGGGGCGAGATAGTCTGTGCCGGTAGAACCAGGGTCCCGGGAATGATTTTAAATTTGGGGGAGGGCGAAAAATGTATCTCATTTTTCTCCCTTGATATATATATATATATATATATATATATATATATATATATATATATATATATATATATATATATATATATATATATATATATATACATACAGGGTGCTACAAAAAATGTACCTTTTGGAAAACTCGCCGTAACTTTCGTTCTGATTGTTGCAGGACAAAATAAATGACACCAATCGAAATACAAAAATTATAATGAACAAAATCCGTATACATTTGATCATCAATCATTGAAATGGTGCAAATGAAACTAACAGAAAACAAGCAAAGAATGTCTATTTACAAATTTCGTTTCGACGGAAATTGATTTCGATGCGAAGGAGAATTCTGTCATTGCAACCGAAAGCTAAGTCTGGCTGCACGTGCACGTGATTTTGTATTTTGCATTAGTTAAAATTACTCAATTTCATTGCATTAATCGTGTGTCGCGCTCGACGAGTAACACCAACAGAACGACACAGCTGACAGAAGATGGAAACATTTTGTGGTCGAATCTCATGCCAGGGCCGGTAACTTAGTCGTCGCTGTGATTCTGGATTTCTAACATCAGTTTGGGCGAAAATTACAGCCCAAATATGTTAAAAGAATAATGTATAAGTGGCAGCGTCCGGGATCGGTTGGAGACCAGAACAAGGACAGGTCGGGACGCCCTAGAACGGTGCGAACCCCTGATAATATCGAGCGGGTAGCGGATATAAACCGCCGGAACAGCCGGAAGTCTGCTCGAAGGGTCAGCGCTGTGATTGGTATCAGTGACCGAAGCATACGACGAATCATGCACGACGAACTCGCTCTCAAGCCATATAAGATATCGACCTGTCGAACTGCATTAACTGTTCTGGTTCAGCGTGAGCTGTTCAGTACGTGGGCGCTGCGGAGAGATCCCCGTCATGTAAACTGGCCTGACAGGGTTTGGTTCAGTGATGAGGCTCACGCCTACATCGACTGCCGCCTCAACAGACATAATGGCAGAACATGGTTGGTGACCAGACCACAAACTGGGCAATAACTTCCGCTTCACTCCTCGCACGTCACGATGTGGGTCGCATTGAGCGGCGAGAAAGGGATCATCGGTCCATATTTCTTTGAGGCGGCAAATGGTCGACGCCGGACAGTGGGCAGTGCAGTGTAAATCGACATGCTGGAGGATTTTTGTATTCGCCCTGGCTCCTGAACAGAGACTTATGTGGTTCCAGCAAGACTGGGCAACAGCTCATACTACCCGTGCAACCCTCGAGGTCCTGAAGACTAAGTTCGGGTCAAGAATAATCTTCGGGAAGACTGGCCACCCGTGGCCTGCGCGCTCTACCATGGGACAATTTGATGTTATATTATATCATTGTTAAAGGATATTTTGGGCTAAATTATGACATTTTTACAGACGCTGTAATCATAAGGACGTATTTACACACGCACCATTAAAGCGTTGCGGTACGCTATTCATTAATGGCCCGCGTGCAATCGTCCGGTCAGCTGCCTTGTTTCAGCCCTGTCTTGTAGTTTTTGCCGCCTCAGACTGCCACCTCTGTGATCATGTTTTTGTTGTCTCGGCGGCGCGTCGGCCACCAGGTCGGTCAGCCTTGTCCTGTTGCTAGCGGCCGAACATGGTGAAAACTGGCGCCGCGCAGCCACGAACGGCTCGAGCTGCTCCGAGTCTGCTGCGGCAGAGAAGCAAAAACACTGCACACAAACAGGCTGAGGGCGCTGGCGAAGGCTAGGCAGGCGGAGCAGGCTGGGCAAGCTGGCATGCTGACAGGCTGGACACTTGGGCAGGCTGAGAAGGCTAGCAGGCTGGGCAGGCGAGAAGGCTGAGAAGGCGAGAAGGCTGGCAGGCGAGAAGGCTGGCACGCCATCAGGCTGAGCTGTCTGAGCTGCTCCCAGATACCTCTGATGTCTGGCTACTGAATGCGCCAAGACATTGATTTTCAGGCTGCCGTCTTAGGTGAGCTTAACCTGAATTCCGTTAATATTGTTGCGGGTCTTCTACACGGTCTTTGCTCTGCGTGTGTTCTGTCGAGGCTGGAGACCAGGGACGGGTGGGATGGGTTAAGACACACCAAGGCCCACATGAGACACCAAAGCCCACATGAAAGACAATGGGTGTGTGTGTGTGGATCCCCAAAATAATACAAAAATGGGGTTGGCCCTCTTCGGTAGATCCCAAAAGATTATTCTGCAGATCCCAAAAGTATTTTAAAATCATCAAGGAATGCAAGTAACTTGGGGACTAAAAACATGGTTTTACGTCATATACAAATGACGGTGGATCCGTTTGTTCTCCAGTTTGGACCCATCCAAAGTCAGAGGACGATCTCAAACACTGTGCTGTGCACACCTGGCTGGGAGTGGCCTCCACTACCTCACGCAGCCCGCCACGTGCACATATCCCACACACGTGCACATATCATTGCGTCATTATAATCGGGATCAGCTGTGAGGCATTAATGTCTAGCGGGCGGGCAGACGCACCTCAGAGGCCAGGACGACGCATGTGGACAGTGGGAGTCGTGAATCACGTGGCGCTTCGTGGAGCTTCGGATCGCAGGCGGATGCAGGGATGGATATGCGTGTTTGGGAAAAAGGAGGGAGGGATAGGGTGGTGTCATGGGCGGATACAAGGGGGCCATCGGGTCATGCCCTCTCCCCCCCCCCCCCCCCTCCACACACACACAAAAACACACTATTGCAATCGGTCGAAAGTTGACACATTTCGTGATGTAAAGAAAATCTCAGCAACATTTACTGAGACAAGTTTGTTTTAAGACAAGTTCTCAATGCACAAGGAAGCAATATACGACGATTTTTGGGGGAATTGCGTCCGACATATCTTTGGATTTGGCCCCGTCCCAATCCAACGTACAGTCGTTCTGGATCGGCCAACGCCTTCCGATACCCCGCCCCATAGAGGGGGCCTCTATCGCTGCCGCCACTGCCCTAGCCAGCCATGCTCTGACGGTTCACGTTGGTCACTTGACCCTGGAGGTATCTATGACAGTGGTGGGTCACCCTACCTGGGCAGATTCGATGTTTGACTGGCAATTGCGGGGGCGTGGGATGGGTTGGAATGGTGACTCTTTCACATGAGATGTGGCGGCGAGACTGGGTCATCTCAGCATTGTGGCTAGACGCGCCGTGGAGTTTCCGAGTCAGCGTAATCTCTTGTTCCGGATGTCCCGTGCTGGGGCGTTCAGAAAGCTTTGGGATGAGTGGCGGACGTCCTGTGCTGAGTCATTCAACAAGCCTGGGAATGCTGAGCACAGAAATGTTACATATGGCTGGCTTTGGTATGGGAAATCTGAAGCTGAATGATTCAACTTCAAAATGAATGAATGAAGGACCCGTTTTCAGGATTTAGAGGACACGATGCCATATCTGAAGGTCATTGAAAGCAAGTTAAAGGTATGCAATACAGTACTTTATAGAGTTTAGTGCTTGTGCGAGGAACATATTTGATATAATTAATAAACTAAAAAAATGACCTTTTCCTCGAAAATGTGAAAATCCAATGTTATCAAAATGTTATTATGTTGTAATATTTCGGCCACAGGCCTTTATCAAACAGTAAAACATTTCGACACGACGTTTTCCTAACTGCCTCTTTAAATACAAAATAATGCTTCACAATCGTGACAATTGCTTCGATCGCACCACCTACAAAATATTTATCTTCCATCGCATACCATACATCAAGAACAGCATACTATAGATTTGTGCACGATATTGCCCACGGAATTCATTTTGTATACATATATACACATATACACACACACATATATATATATATATATATATATATATATATATATATATATATATATATATATATATATATATATATATATATATATATATATATGTATATATGTATATATGTATATATGTATATATGTATATATGTATATATGTATATATGTATATATGTATATATGTATATATGTATATATGTATATATGTATATATGTATATATGTATATATGTATATATGTATATATGTATATATGTATATATGTATATATGTATATATGTATATATGTATATATGTATATATGTATATATGTATATATGTATATATGTATATATGTATATATGTATATATGTATATATGTATATATGTATATATGTATATATGTATATATGTATATATGTATATATGTATATATGTATATATGTATATATGTATATATGTATATATGTATATATGTATATATGTATATATGTATATATGTATATATGTATATATGTATATATGTATATATGTATATATGTATATATGTATATATGTATATATGTATATATGTATATATGTATATATGTATATATGTATATATGTATATATGTATATATGTATATATGTATATATGTATATATGTATATATGTATATATGTATATATGTATATATGTATATATGTATATATGTATATATGTATATATGTATATATGTATATATGTATATATGTATATATGTATATATGTATATATGTATATATGTATATATGTATATATGTATATATGTATATATGTATATATGTATATATGTATATATGTATATATGTATATATGTATATATGTATATATGTATATATGTATATATGTATATATGTATATATGTATATATGTATATATGTATATATGTATATATGTATATATGTATATATGTATATATGTATATATGTATATATGTATATATGTATATATGTATATATGTATATATGTATATATGTATATATGTATATATGTATATATGTATATATGTATATATGTATATATGTATATATGTATATATGTATATATGTATATATGTATATATGTATATATGTATATATGTATATATGTATATATGTATATATGTATATATGTATATATGTATATATGTATATATGTATATATGTATATATGTATATATGTATATATGTATATATGTATATATGTATATATGTATATATGTATATATGTATATATGTATATATGTATATATGTATATATGTATATATGTATATATGTATATATGTATATATGTATATATGTATATATGTATATATGTATATATGTATATATGTATATATGTATATATGTATATATGTATATATGTATATATGTATATATGTATATATGTATATATGTATATATGTATATATGTATATATGTATATATGTATATATGTATATATGTATATATGTATATATGTATATATGTATATATGTATATATGTATATATGTATATATGTATATATGTATATATGTATATATGTATATATGTATATATGTATATATGTATATATGTATATATGTATATATGTATATATGTATATATGTATATATGTATATATGTATATATGTATATATGTATATATGTATATATGTATATATGTATATATGTATATATGTATATATGTATATATGTATATATGTATATATGTATATATGTATATATGTATATATGTATATATGTATATATGTATATATGTATATATGTATATATGTATATATGTATATATGTATATATGTATATATGTATATATGTATATATGTATATATGTATATATGTATATATGTATATATGTATATATGTATATATGTATATATGTATATTGTATATATGTATATATGTATATATGTATATATGTATATATGTATATATGTATATATGTATATATGTATATATGTATATATGTATATATGTATATATGTATATATGTATATATGTATATATGTATATATGTATATATGTATATATGTATATATGTATATATGTATATATGTATATATGTATATATGTATATATGTATATATGTATATATGTATATATGTATATATGTATATATGTATATATGTATATATGTATATATGTATATATGTATATATGTATATATGTATATATGTATATATGTATATATGTATATATGTATATATGTATATATGTATATATGTATATATGTATATATGTATATATGTATATATGTATATATGTATATATGTATATATGTATATATGTATATATGTATATATGTATATATGTATATATGTATATATGTATATATGTATATGTATATATGTATATATGTATATATGTATATATGTATATATGTGTATATGTGTATATGTGTATATGTGTATATGTGTATATGTGTATATGTGTATATGTGTATATGTGTATATGTGTATATGTGTATATGTGTATATGTGTATATGTGTATATGTGTATATGTGTATATGTGTATATGTGTATATGTGTATATGTGTATATGTGTATATGTGTATATGTGTATATGTGTATATGTGTATATGTGTATATGTGTATATGTGTATATGTGTATATGTGTATATGTGTATATGTGTATATGTGTATATGTGTATATGTGTATATGTGTATATGTGTATATGTGTATATGTGTATATGTGTATATGTGTATATGTGTATATGTGTATATGTGTATATGTGTATATGTGTATATGTGTATATGTGTATATGTGTATATGTGTATATGTGTATATGTGTATATGTGTATATGTGTATATGTGTATATGTGTATATGTGTATATGTGTATATGTGTATATGTGTATATGTGTATATGTGTATATGTGTATATGTGTATATGTGTATATGTGTATATGTGTATATGTGTATATGTGTATATGTGTATATGTGTATATGTGTATATGTGTATATGTGTATATGTGTATATGTGTATATGTGTATATGTGTATATGTGTATATGTGTATATGTGTATATGTGTATATGTGTATATGTGTATATGTGTATATGTGTATATGTGTATATGTGTATATGTGTATATGTGTATATGTGTATATGTGTATATGTGTATATGTGTATATGTGTATATGTGTATAT
>JAXIVJ010000123.1:153484-213484 GCA_036785665.1 Chirona hameri | reverse complement strand
CAGGGTTATAATTAACTCACAAACTACACTCACCTCTGAATAAATAATCCCGTCCCGTTTATAGCGTTTGACGTCATACCTTTCATCCACTAATGGCTACTTGATGGATCGACTAGCTCATAATCTTGTCGACTAATAAAGTCATCGTTTTTCTACTACCCTCGCTTGTTTAAGTCGCCGTCCTTGAAGTCACACGTCTCCCACGTCTCTGCTCCATTATTAGGAGCAGAGACGTGGGAGCCGTGGGGGCAGTGGGGTCAACTCGCCCCCCCCCCCACACTTTTTACACGATCACTCTACTCTGTATAGGAACAAGGGCATTGTCATCGGAGTTTTAACGGCGGCACGCAGCGCCGCGAAATTTGTCACAGCTGTTTGGGCATAAATTGCTCACACGGTGTGCATTTTTGACCTCGGGTCATATCAGGTCAGGTCACCAGGTCAAGTCAAACTTCCCCACCTCCAAAATGTTTGCGGTCGTGCCACATCCAAAGTGATTGACCAAACGGTTTGAACTCGGGATGTCATCAGGTGATAAGTACCTACAATTGGTATATCTCGATTTTTGTTATATCGGTGACCTAAGGTCCGGTCGATTTCGTGACCTCCCCGTTATAAGTCAATGGGGAGAAATGAAAGCACTTATAAATCTATAGGAAATGGCTAAATTTGACAAATTTTCACCAGATCCACCACTCTTGTGCCAAATACGGAATCAAAATCCAATTCAAATCAAAAAAAATCCAAATCCAAATCCGGAAAGAAATTCGAAATTTAGGTTAAGTTCCACAAACAAAAACGGTTTGGCCCCCCAAAACAGCCGGCTGGATCCGCCCCTGCGCGGCGCTAAGTATCAAGTACCTACTATAACGTGAAAATCCACATTAAAAATGCTGCAAAGGCAATGCACGCATAACAAATGGGGCACATTTTTCGTCATTTCAGCCGACGCCCCACTCCAAAATTATCGGCGACGTCCCTGGGTACAGCTGACAATTGACAAGGTTTTGCTCAGTGTAAGGCAATGTCGGAACAATACAAACTGCAAGCTGACCTTTTTCGATATCCGAAAAGGTCGTAAAGCTAAAAAAAAGAGGAAAAAGAAGAAATCATTAGAAATCGTGTGGTTGCAAAATAAAGTAACCCAAATCCGGCAACAAATTCGAAATTGGGGGTGGTTAAGGTCCGCTAAAAACGGTTTGTCCCCCCCCCCCCAAAAAAAAAAACTGCCGGCTGGATGGAGAAACTGCTGGCCTTGTGTGACATACTATTTGGCAATAAGCAGCATTGGGTATGGAAAAGAGCGGCACGCGTTGCTTTTCTTCAGTCTTAATTTGTGTCGTAGTATTGCCAAAAGGTCCCCCCAGCTTCAAAGTAGTTCTCACACCCCTGATTAGAAGTAACACATTATCATCGGCGATCTCCGCTTCATATTCTCGCCTGTCGGCCTATCCCAGTTATTTGGGTGAATTCCATGTATATTTTACGCCGCCCACCCGAGGCGTCCAAGCCACTCCAGCGCAGTTTTGTATCGAACCCAAACCCTGCGGCCGACCCCGCCCGCCCGTTCGTTGGTTTGCCTCCCGTCCCGACGAACCGATCCGTTCGTTCCGCGTGGTTCCGGCGAGTTTTCCCGCCAGCGTGCCTGCGGGCGATCACGTGACCACACCGCGTGCTATCGATTCGTCGGCGGCGCTGCCGGCTTCTGCGCCGCAGCCAGCCGCTTGACGGTCAAGGTCAGCCGACGGTCACTCTGTGCTCTGTCCCGCCCCGCTCCGTCGTAATAGGCGTCCGCTGCGCCGGGGTGCCGCTGGAAGCATCCCATTCAGACGAAGGGGTGGCGGGAAGGCATTTCCCGAGAGCCCTAAAAGATCCAGGACCCACGATCCACAATCTAGATCTGGGTCCAGTTAGAGGATCCAGGATCCGGATCCACACGCTTCATAACATATCCATCCAACATATATCCATCTGGTCCTTTTGATGATTTCCTTTGGAATGATCTGGGAATACCTACTTGCCTTATTGTGTTTTGTACGATCCCGAAATTGGGAACGTTATTGCTTTTATTTTATCCGAATTTCGTATTCGGTCGGTTGTCATGCTTTTATTATGTTACGAACATGGAAGAGGCGGGACAAATAATGAAGTTCCCCGTATGATGCGTAGCCATTTTGAGCCGGAGATCGTATTGGTACTGGTATCACATCTAGATTGCTTACACAACCTTGGAATTTCGAGCTCAAGTGTCAAGTGAGCTCAAGTGTCAAGTGAATTTCGAGCTCAAGTCTTCCGGAACGCGGACACTACCCATCCCACATATCGATTTTGCGCCAGGCGTCCCGAACTGCGTTATTGCTCGAGGCCTGCGGAACGCCATTGCTGAGCCGCATTTCGATTTAGCTACTGCGGGTGAGGACCGATTGAGTGCAGCAATCTAAGCTCGACGTGTCTCCGTGTAACTGCGCCATTCCCTGGGGACCAATAATCCTGCCGATCCACCTCGGGCACCGCTTCCACGGGACCAATAATCCTTCCGATCCACCTCGGGACCGCTTCCACGGGACCAATAATCCTTCCGATCCACCTCGGGCACCGCTTCCACGGGACCAATAATCCTTCCGATCCACCGCGGGCACCGCTTCCACTGGACCAATAATCCTTCCATCCACCGCGGGCACCGCTTCCACGGGACCAATAATCCTTTCGATCCACCTCGGGGACCGCTGGGCCTTCCCAGTGGCCTGTATGTTTGTTTGTCAACCAATGTCCGGCTTCCCACGTCTGGCGAGTGAGCGGTCAGCTTTCTGAGAGACAGCTGGGAGCCTTCTGCTGCGCAGACACTGCGATCGCGCCGTTCCTCCCACACTATGGCAGATACTGCCATCTCCCCGCTCCCACAGTATATGGCAGATACTGCCATCTCTCCGCTCCCACAGTATATGGCAGATACTGCCATCTCGCCGCTCCCACAGTATATGGCAGATACTGCCATTTCGCCGCTCCCACAGTATATGGCAGATACTGCCATCTCCCCGCTCCCACAATCTAGCAGATGCTGCCATCTCGCCGCTCCCACAGTATGTGGCAGTGGCGGATCCAAGAGGGGGAGGAATGGAAGCCATGATCACTCCCCTGACCGGGGTGGGAGGGGGGGGGGGGGGGGTCGTCAGCACCATCACATTTTATCTATTGTAAATTGATGTTTGCTCAGGGAGGGGGCTTTTTACCGAACAAAGATAAAGCAATAATTTTGACGCCATCGTGTTTGTCTCGTCAAGGCACTTCGAATCGTATTCATGTTGCATATTACGATACGTGTCTCGACGAGACAAACACGTTGATGCCAGTTTCACTTCTCTATCTTCATTCCGTCGAGAGTTATTGACAAAAAGGTGTGTGTGACCTCGGATGACCTCAGCTGACCCTGTAGGGGTCACTGAACAAAAATTGCACCGGGATCATCAAGAATGACCTATAACATAATCCAGCCGGAATTGGGCTAATATCATGCCTATCCTCGGCATAGGAAGCATTTTAATATTTACTTATCGACTTATAGTGGGAGGTCACGAAATTGACCCGACCTTAGGTCACCGATATAAAAAAAAATCAGAAAAAACGAATTGTAGGTACCCATGACCTTGTGAAATTATGTAAGTTCAAAACCGATCGGTCAAACTGTGGCTGTGGTACGACCGCAAACTTCTTTGGAGGTGGGGTCACGTGACCTGGTCTGGTGATCATGTATCGTTTTTCCACCAACAAAATTGCATGACATGACGTCATTAAAACGTCATTATCTCCCAAAGTACTACATCAATTTCATTTTTTTTTTAGAGACTTAGAATTGATGTAGCATAAAGTACTGCAAGTTTTACGTCGATATCTATCATAATTATCTTAGCCATACCAAATGTAAGGGGGGCACTTTGATATGGGTGCCCCCCTTGCAAATTCAAGTGGGGCACGGTTCCCCCCCCCCCCCCCCTTCCCCCTCCGTTCCGCCACCTATGCATTTGACCCATTGAGGACCTACTTCGGCTAGGCCACCCGCCACACCAGGGGGCTCACTCCGGCACCTTCGGCATTACGCGGGAGGGTCCCATCCAATACAAGCCTCTGATTGGTCGTGACGTCAACAGTACATGACTTTTGCTAGCCGGCATGATCAGCGTGCACAATCCCATTGGAATTCCCCCTCTAACTCTAAAACTAAAAAAGTTAGAGAGACTCGGAAAACAGCGTTCGAAAGCTCTCTACAAGCCCATTCGAAGTTACTCGGGTATTATTTGGCTCAGGTGAATATTGAGGTCACCAGAGGTCATCAAAGGTCACATTTTCCAGGTAAATGACTTTGCTCTAGAAACCCCCAAATATCGAACTATGAGAGCTAGTAACAAACGGGAAAAAATCAATCGAAAGCTCAGGTCAATAGTTGAGGCCCCAGCGGTCACCAAAGGTCAAGAGGACATTTTTTCCAAATGGTTTTCATAAATAACTTTGTATTGGTTACACATATAGAAGTAATTTTAACACCATCGTGTTTGTCTCTTAAAGGCGCTTCGAAACAACATATTAATTGTGACCTGGTTAGGCCAACTTCAAAATTTGACCTGAGGTCAAAGTCATTTAGTGACCCAGGTAGACCATGTTGCATATGGGGCGACGCAACTCGACGAGGCAAACACAGTGGTGTCATTTGCACGCCTGTCGTCTTTATTATATCAATAGTTATTGGCAAAAAGGTGCTGGTGACCTGAGATGACCTCAGCCGACCTTGCAGAGATCACTGAGCAACAATTGCACCTGGGTCATCAATAATGAGCTAAAATAATATGATTCTGAAATAATTGGCCTGTTCCAATGCATATTCTCTGAAAAGGAAGCATGTGTATATTTTCCCAAATTAACTTATAATGGGGCGGTCACGACATTGACCTGACCTTAGGTCACTCATTAAACAAAAATCTGAGATAAACGAATTGTAGGTACTTATGACCTTATGAAATCCTGCAAGTTTCAAATTTATCGGACAAACACTGGCTTTGGCACGACCACAAACATTTTTGGAGGTAATTGCTTCTTGACGTGACCTGTTGACCTGACTTGAGACGACCTGAAGTTAAAACTTTCACACAATGGGGGTAATTGATGCACACATAGCCGTGCCAAATTTGCTAATGGGGGGGGGGGGCAAATGCTAAATGCTGGCTGGGGCCCTGTGGTGCCTCCCCCCCCCCCCCCCCCCCCCCCCCCCCGCCAGCCTGAGGGTCCCTCTAAGGCCGACAGAAGGCCCTCATTCGGCCTGACGGTGGCCCTCGGTAGGCCTGAAGGGGCCCTCGGGAGGCCTGAGACCTCAACATGGGCCTGTCCGACTTTTTTGCGACCATTTAGAGGCCCAGCAAAATATAGTGGCCGAGGAGATCTGGTGGGGGCGTCACTTTGACCACCCCTGAGGTTTCTCGAGAATAGTGAGAAAGCAGCGGCGCGCAGCAAATTTGGCACGGCTATGTGTGCATCAATTACCCACTTTGTGTGAAAGTTTTAACTTCAGGTCGTCTCAAGTCAGGTCACCAGGTCACGTCAAGTGGCCTTACCTCCACAAATGTTTGTGGTCGTGTCAAAGCCAGTGTTAATCCTATAAATTTGAAACTTGCAGGATTTCATCAGGTCATAAGTACCTACAATTCGTTGATCTCGTTTTTTTGTATCGGTGACCTAAGGTCAGGTCAATTTCGTGACCTCTCCATTATAAGTCAATTTAGGAAATATACAAATGCATCCTTTTCTGAGAATATGCATTGGATCAGGCCAATTCTTTCAGACTCATGTTATCTTGGCTCATTATTGATGACCCAGGTGCAATTGTTGCTTAGTGACCTCCGCAAGGTCGGCTTAAGTCATATCAGGTCACCAGCACCTTTTTGACAATAACTCTCTATAGAATAAAGATAGAGACGGGAAAATGACACCACTGTGTTTGCCTCGTCGAGACGCGTCGCTCCATATGCAACATGACCTACCTGGGATACCAAATGACCTTGACCTGAGGTCAAATTTTGAAGTTGACCTAATCAGTTCACCATTAATATGTTGTGTCCAAGCCCCTTTACGAGACAAACACGATGGTGTTACAATTACCGCTATATGTCGAACCAATACAAAGCTATTTATTATAAACTTTTGGAAAAAATGTCCTCGTAACCTTTGGTGACCTTTGGGGCCTTAACTATTGACCTGAGCTTAAATTTGAGTACAATTGTGGCGATTTGATTTTTCATGAGCTTTAGATTGTTTTGTTTCTCGTTTGTCTATAGTTTGAGATATTTGTGGGTTTCTACAGCAAGTCCTTCACTTGGAAAATGTGACCTTTGATGACCTCTGGTAACCTTAATATTGACCTGAGACAAATAATACCCGAAATAACTTCAAATGACCTTGTAGAAAGCTTTCAAGCACTGTTTTCTGCGTCTTGCTAGCCTTTTTTTAAATTTCGAGTTAAAGGGGGATCCCGATGGGATTTTGCTCGCTTATCATGCCGGCTAGCAAGTCATGTACCGTTGACGTCACGACCATCAACCAATCAGAGGCCGTGAGACTCTGTTTTTGGCCGGAATGGCCTACCTTGTTATGGCCTTGTGAATGGCCTTGGGCCACACCGAGGTCGAAGAGTCACCAAAGTCTGAAGGTCCCTCCATTGCTGCCCCCCACCATGACCGAATCCTGGGTCCGCCACTGCCACTGCCAGTATCTCCGTGGTGGAGAGATACAATAAGCCGGTTATCGTGCGGGTGGACATGTAATGCGCTGTAGCTGGGCGATTGTTATGATGGAACCTACAGATGCCGGTTATCGTGCGGGTGGACCAGATGACCGTCACAGCGGCTCACATGAGGCTGTATCTTTCGACGATAGGTGACGGAACTGAAGGGGGGACGTGGGATGTTGGTGCCGGGGTGACCGTCACAACTGCTCACATGAGGCTGTATCTTTCGACGATTGGTGACTGAACTGAAGCGGGGACGTGGGATGTTGGTGCCGGGGTGACCGTCACAACTGCTCACATGAGGCTGTATCTTTCGACGATTGGTGACTGAACTGAAGGGGGGACGTGGGATGTTGGTGCCGGGGTGACCGTCACAACTGCTCACATGAGGCTGTATCTTTCGACGATAGGTGACGGAACTGAAGCGGGGACGTGGGATGTTGGTGCCGGGGTGACCGTCACCAACATCCCACAGTCACAACTGCTCACATGAGGCTGTGTCGTTCGACGATTGGTGACGGAACTGAAGGGGGGACGTGGGATGTTGGTGTCCGGGAGTTTTTCAGCCAAGGAATGGTCGTGGTTTGCGATGGTTTTTATGTATCCATGAAGCTCGGCATTACAAACAAGGCGTTTACTCTACAGCGTACAGCGTAGCCGCTCTGTGGCGGAAAGCTTTCACGGTGTCCCATCAACGCGTCCAAGCGGCCTAAGCGTAGTCCGTGTGATAAGGACAACGACGCGCCCAAGCGGCCTGAGCGTAGTCAGTGTGATTAGGGCAACGTATAATTAATTCAAGTTGAACGATTTCCCTCACTTCAAACTTGACCACCTTTTTGCTGACTTGCTTCACTGTCTTTATGCAATGTTATGTTACGGAGGAAGTAAACTGGAGTGTGCTTGTAAGTGTTTGGGAACTTGCACGAATAATTGGCTAAATCTCAACCAAATTCGGTATACACCACAGTATTGTAAGTGCAACTCAAAATAAAGCATGCTTGACCTTAAAGTTGTGCGAGAAAACAAAACATTTAATGCTGATGGTGGTTGCAGCGTCAATTTTATAGTGCGTTCGGAAGGGCCATTTTCCCACGCATTTCGCGAAATCTTTTGCGATTGGCCGTTCGGTGAGCACGAAGCTCGGGATTTCGCTCGGGATTTCGCGAAATAATGTGAAATCGCCCGGAGCATGTCACGGCGGTGTTTTCAAAGATGGCGGCCCACATTGAGGAGATAGGGTAAGTGTAGAATCACCGATATAGATGGAAATATGTGAACATTAACCACGGTTCATAATTGGTAACTGTGTTATAATACCTATGTGGCATGCTTCCAGATGCATATCATGTCTACTTGTGGACCTATTCATTGTGTATTTCATTGCTTACAGTGGTGGTGATACAATGGCCAATGGTGATGGTTTTTATGCTTAATTTGTTGTCATCGTTAATCAACAGTCTCTCTCAAAATAAATGCTGCCAACCAAAGATAATCGTTATGAAATAATTGTTAAGATACCTACACGACGCATATACGGCGAACCCGGCGAATTTTTCGCGAAATTCCTACCGAACGACCATGAGAAAGTTCGAAGTATTTCGCGAAATTGTGCGCCTTCCGATCGCACCCTTAATACAGTCGTCTCAAAGCACGTTCTGTGTTCGAGTCGAAGCATAATCAAGGCCTCCTGGGTGGGCCTACTTTCATGATCGGACACTCTCCTTACAAATTGCATGAGCCTGTCATGTGTGGGGTCACGAGGCAGTGGCGGCGGATAAGGGGGGGGGCAGTCCCCCCCTACCCCACTCCCACCCACTCAAGAAGTTGGGAGCATGATTTCCCCCCTATAAATTTGTAAGAGGGACCCTCCAAGAAGTTGACTGAGGGCCCCGAGGTGCCCCAGCCAGCTTGAGGGGCCCTCGGAAGGCCTCAGACTTCAACATGAGACTGTCCGACGTTTTTTTTTTGTGCGACCATTTAGAGGCCCTGCAAAATAGTGGCCTAAATCCGAGGAGATACGATTTCGCGGTTTTTTGTGGGGGGGGGCTTTGGCCGAGGGGCCCCATGGGTTTATTTGCCTCCCCCATCCTAAAATACCTTCCGCCGCCACTGTCACGAGGTGCCAAGCGGGGTCACGTCAGGCTACAAGTCCTGTTGTGATGGTGGACAGGTGGGAATTGGGGGGGGGGGGGCACTAGCCGAGTCATAACGGCAAAAAGTTGGTTGGGAGGACGGATCTCAAAATCTCCTACACAATCTCAAAACAACGCACCGGATTTATTTCGCTTGCGATTTAAGAACTTGTTAAAACAAACTTCCTCAGTAAAAGATGCTTAAATTGTTTTTTGAAATCAGGAATAAGTTAACTTTTGGATGATTCCAGTCGTTTTGTTGGAACATGTCGCCGATACCCCTCTCACCATGGTGGATCCGCCTCAGAGTTGAGTGGGTTTAGTAGGGGGTCACCCCCCCCCCCCCCCCCCCCTCCTCCATGGTGGACCCGCCTCTGAGAGTTGAGGGGGCTTAGTAGGGGGTCACTTGTGTTTGGTGAGCGGTGACACCGGTAGGGAGGGAGGGAGTAGGGAGGGAGTATGAGGCGCAGTGGATATGTTTCTGTAGCAGGTGGCTACCTTGAACGGTACGCAGTCCTCCCGCTATTGTGTATTGTGCGCCGTCGTGCAGTGTGTATTGTCGCAGTAGCATGCAAGTCACTGGCCCACCTGGAATTTCAAACGGCGCAGTGGTCAGGTGGTGTATTGTATTCCATCGTGTGTGCCACGGAACAGTGTGACGTCAGAAGGGGGAATTGTTCGTTTCTGCTGGAAATGGACAATGGACAGTGGGTTAATTGTACAGAGGATAGCGGCCTATGTTTTGGCAGTGTTGTCCTGTGTAATGTGCAGCGTAATACTTGGGTCTGGTTAGTGTTACTTGCTGGTATGTGCCATAAGAATGGCCACGTTTTAGGAGGCTGTAATTGCTTGTTCAGAGTTTGTTCGTGCAAGGACAACATCATAGAGCATGCACATTGTGTTATAGTGCAATACGTCGTTTTGTCTGGAGTCGGAAGCACCGAGAGCAGCTCAAAGAACAATTATGCATTGTGATCCAGACGAGTTGCCATTAACAGTAACAGTAAAAAACGTCATGGTGCTGGACAAAAAAAACGTCATGGTGCTGGACAAAATGTCATGTTGCTGCAACGTCCGTTCGTTGGGTTTGAAGCAAAGGCAAGAAGCTAGCATACATTATCTCCAGCTTTAGTATTTATAACATTAGTATACGGCGGATTGATGTCCGACACATATGACTGGCTGAGCCGGTGCAGCTGAGCCCGGGGGTATTCACTATTAATCTGTAGCAGCCGGCCTCCACGGCGTCAGCCGGCCAGCCGGGCAGCCGGTCAGAGGTCACCGGATCGGTGTGGGTTCCAGCCACGGCCTTCGCAGCAGCAGCAGCGGCGGCGGCGGCGGCGGCGGCGGCGGCGGGCTGGCGCCGACTGGACCGAGTTGACTGGACTGGGCTGGACTGGGCTAGGTGACTCGGCGTCACTGGAAATATGCCGTCTCGTCTGCGACGTATGAACCCGTCCACCTGCGGCTGCACTCCACCCCTGCATCCGGTCACATGAGGTCGCTTTGAGCGGTACTGGACCCACTTGATGGTGCAGGAGTGCGTCCTTTTTCAACGTTTGGTGATGGTCAAAGCAACTTTTAACAATGATGCTGGTAACCGTACATCTAACATACTATGTGAAGAGCCTATGTCTGCCTATCAGTCGGTCACGCGCCTGGATCTAAATGATACATTATACAACTGGGATGATTATACAACATTATAGAACTGGGATGATTATACAACATTATACATCTGGGATGATTAAACAACATCATACAACTGGGATAATTATACAACATTATACAACTGGGATGATTATACAACATTATACAACTGGGATGATTATACAACATCATACAACTGCTATGATTATACAACATTATACAACTGGGATGATGCTTTGGGACGCCGCAATTGCTCCGGTTATATGAAGCCCATGCTTCACACCGTATGATTGCGGGATAGTTAGGACTAATGATACTTGATCACCACTTGATAGTTGACGTATCACACAGGCATCGGTGTACATTTAAGCGGCACCATCCGAGGACGTCATATGCACCGCATATTTCATGTTAAGTGTCAACTCCTGGCGTGATGACATGAGGAGACGAGAGTGACAGCATGTCCTTCTTGTCAGTAATCAGCCACTTCGGAGACTCGGCAGTTACTTGTCATCGTCAGCTAGCTTCGTCAGCAATATCAGCCACTTCGTCTTCGTGGCGGCCGTTTTTTCGACTGTGGAAGTTGTTTCACTCGCATGTATTTAGCAAAATAGACACTGCCTGTGATTGAATATCCTTCCTTGTTTGATTGTATATAATTTGTAACTTATTAAGTAAGGCTATGTAATGGCCAAGTAAGGCCATTCAGGCCATAAGCCATTGAATAACGCATTTTGCAATATAATTATATACGAGCAGATAACGTAAATGTGCACCCTGCCCTTTTTGCGCTAGTGTTGCTACTTCATCCCTAACTAGCATCGCCCTGCACTTCCTCTCCGGCCACACACCACAGCCGTATTTATTTTATGACGTCACCCTTGCACTTCCTCTCCGGCCACACACCACAGCCGTGTTTACTTTATGACGTCACGCCTGCACTTCCTCTCCGGCCACACACCACAGCCGTGTTTACTTTATGACGTCACGCCTGCACTTCCTCTTCGGCCACACACCACAGCCGTGTTTACTTTATGACGTCACCCTGCACTTCCTCTCCGGCCACACCACAGCCGTATTTATTGTATGACGTCACCCCTGCACTTCCTCTCCGACCACACACCACAGCCGTGTTTACTTTATGACGTCACCCTGCACTTCCTCTCTGCCACACACCACAGCCGTATTTACTATATGACGTCATCTTGCACTGCGTGACGTCATCTGGGCGTGTACGACCCTGCAGCCAGCCGACGTGGCTCCAGGGCAGAACGGCACTCGAGTCCGTCCGCCGCGCAGTCTCCTCGGTGCGGAACGGCCGCTCGGCCTTTGTGCAGGCTGTGTGTGGGTGGGTGGGTTGGTGCAGGCTGTGTGTGGGTGGGTGGGTGCAGACTGTGTGGGTATGTGGGTGTTGCGCAACTGTTTGGACGCGCCTGGGGAGGGGCGCGGAATCGAACGTTGGTGTCGCAACGGGCCTGGGTCCAGTGGGATGTGTTGGTGCAGGCTGGGCGGTGGAGCTGAAGGGTTGTGTTGCTTCCGGTCAACGTGGGGAGGTTTGGCTTCATGAGTGTACAATTACAGTGGAAATATCTGGAACAGAAACTAAATAAAAAAATGAATTTAAATGGGTGGGATAACTGTCTGATAATTGTCTGCTGACCGCTGGTTGATCACATTATATGAATTAATAAATTGCATCAAATACATGACTGCTATAGCTTCTGGTTGGCAAATCGTACCATGACGGGTTAAACGATTCTTATTTGGATAAATCACCAACAATCTTTTAGCCAAACCATTCCGACAAGTCATGAATCCAGAATCAAACTTAGTAAGCAAACAAACATATGGCGACCGTTTGTTCTCCGCCCTGCAGTGGTCTTGTGGGGTGAAAACCGGCAGCTCTAGGGTTGAGGCCGCCCAACAGATGGTGCGATAGGTACAATGTCCTAACTCACCCTACCGATGGCGCGTGCAGCGTGTTGCTGCGTCGAAAACACTGCAGTTATCGCAGATAGCACGGAGGTGTGGCAACTCCGGAAGACGAATGTTATCGGGTTGAAAACAATCCACAGTTACCGCAGATCTAGGGCGAATGTGTGGTAACTCCGGAGGGTGACTTTATGAGGCTGAAAACACTTCAGTTACGCAGATCTAGCACGGATTGGACAATGGCGGATGGCGAATTATATCGGGAAGAAAACACTTTACAGTTACACAATGGTCCACTCGCACTCGCAGAGACCGGTCTGGTTGAGTGGCGGTAGTCCGAAATCAGCTCATTGTTCCAGGGAAGATGGTTGTCCGTTAACGCGGATGAAGTAACGACGGGGTTAATAATTGACTCGTTTGTGTTGCAATGGTCACTATCAATTAGGCTTGAGCGAAACTATGATCATTTTAGAGATTAGTGCGTTTTACTTTGTATTTAACAGGTCACAAAACAGTTTTTTACATGCACGATTTGGCTCATTCTGCGTGACTTACAAACAAGTCAACATAAGTGACAAGCACCTGAATGTATGCAGTTCAAGAATCAAATAAGCTTGGATGAGCTTGTGTGAGTGTTGTGATGAGCTTGGTTATCAAAAGAAAACTGGTTACCGTCCCGCATAGCTGGTTTTTCTTCTCCATAACATCGTGATGCTCTATATTGCCGGGTAACCACCATTCGTTGTTTGACAAATAGCTGATATCACACGTGCAGTTACCACTATCAGTATAGCATAAAGCATTGCATACATCTCTAGGTCATATAGGATAGCGTCTGTCTCAGCGCGTATCGATCAAAACTTTGCGAAAACACTTGTCACTGTAAACATGTTTTATAATTGCAGCACAGTCTGTGTATCGTGTAATGAGATGAAATGACAGCAGTTCGGTTAGATAGGAGGATATCTAAGTGGCCCACTTTAATTGCTCCGATAGGACCAGGATACACTGTCGCTGATATGGGTAGGTGCTGGTGCCCTATGTGGCGCACTATGCTGGTGCTCTTCGCTGATATAGGTGCCGGTGCCCTATGTGGCGCACTATGCTGGTGCTCTTCGCTGATATAGGTGCTGGTGCTCTATGTGGCGCACTATGCTGGTGCTCTTCGCTGATATAGGTGCTGGTGCCCTATGTGGCGCACTATGCTGGTGCTCTTCGCTGATATAGGTGCTGGTGCCCTATGTGGCGCACTATGCTGGTGCTCTTCGCTGATATAGGTGCCGGTGCCCTATGTGGCGCACTATGCTGGTGCTCTTCGCTGATATAGGTGCTGGTGCTCTATGTGGCGCACTATATGCTGGTACTCTTCGCTGATATAGGTGCTGGTGCTCTATGTGGCGCACTATATGCTGGTGCTCTTCGCTGATATAGGTGCTGGCTCTATGCTCTAAGCTCTATGCGGTGCACTGTGCTGTAATGCTATATGCGCCTTGTTTACCCGATCCCCTAATATCTGCGTTTCTGACTCCTGTCCACCTATACTGTGGCTCTCGAATTTCGAGACTCTCCGAATACTCTGCTTAGTTGCCTGGTTCGAATATAGTCATTCCTGTTTCTTCTTGTGTTGCGTACCTGTCGTTCGCATTTCAAGACTCTTTAATAATATGCCTAGTTACCTTGATCCAATCCAATGTCATATAAGCGATGAGTGCCAGCCTGGTGCTGATTAGACCTAATTAGATGTCTCCATGTCCGCGGAAGTGTGGGGTCTTAGTTCCTGGCTCTTGGCTATACTTAACTCGCTCGGAATAGCCTCTAATCATGTCGACCTGAAGCCAAAATTGCCATGCTTCATCGCCCCGGTCGAATTCGTGGTACTCTGCCGCATACGTGGCGCTCTGCCGCATACGTGGCGCTCTGCCGCATACGTGGCTAGCCTGGCTCGATCCTCGATGGTGTTACAAAGAAGCGAGGAGTGCCAGTCTGGTGCTCATTAGACCGAACTAGATGTCTCCATGTACGCCGAGGTGTGGGTATGAGAATTTACGACGAACCTGCATGCAGCTTGTCAGGCGGTGTGACTGCTGGACGAGCTCACTGGCAGACCAGGGGGAGGGGGGGGGGGGGGACGGGCGGGGAACGGGCGATGTCCCCTCAAACGCTTGGAATCAGCCATACATTGACACATTTCCCGATTTAAAGGACAATCTACGCACGTTTTGCCTGAGAGATATTTGTTTTAAATCGGCTTACAATGCACAAGGAAGGGAAATCCATTTTATTATTATTAAATTGTGTAATATTTGTGGGTGATTTAGCCCCCCCCCCCCCCCCCCCCCCTCACACACAAAAAACTCCGTTCTGGATCCTCCCTTGTCCTCAACGGGCCTCACTTGTCTCGCATCCCTCGACCCTCCCCCCCCCCCCCCCCTTGTGATGTATCAGCTGCGGTACACGCAAACACGCCGTGTGTTTTGCTTCGCTGAAGTATATGGTCGCACGCAGATCGCGCGACTCCGAGGCGTCGATCAAGGTCAAGTAACAGACACGAGTGAGTGGCCACGTTTCTCGTCGAGTGTTATTCGGCCCAGGTGTGCCGCCTCACCCACTCTGGTTAGACACAGAGGTGACCTTTGACCGGGGGGCACCTGGAGGGCCACTTGACCGGACGGAGGCCCTCATGGTGGTTGGGGGATCGGGAGTCGTGTCAGCGGGGGGGGGGGGGGCTATCGGAGGGTCCCCTGAGTATTGATTTGTAGAAGTAGCAGAGTGAGTGGAATACTCAATACTCAGTATACTCAATAGTGCAGTTGGGATATGAGGCACATGCTAAGGGCATTGGTTGGGTTTAATTGTGCATTGTATTTGAAGGATTATTGGATGCATACATTTGGTGTCCAATATTACACTTTATCACAGTAAATGCTGGTCATGAGTCATGTTTGGACAATGCCAGGACTGGCCTTGGCGGGCCAGTGCCCCCCGGTCAAAGGTCACCGCCGCTTGATTAATAACCCTTGATGTAGCGATGACCATGGCGATGCCGATCTACGCCGTACGCTCGCCCTTGGTAATCTGTTAGTTCTGTACCATGCTGACCTTGGCAATGAACTTGGTCGCTTGAACTTGGTCACTTATGAACTGCATCGCTTGTTTGAACGCATCGCTTGTTTGAACCATATCCATGAGACCATGACACATCGCCACATTAATAATATACTGGATAATAGATCTTCTATTCGGACTTGGACACTAAACATTAGCTGTTTAGAACTTAGTCATGACCTTGGCTATATTCTGGACAGTATATTGGCTATTTTGTGCCACCGGACATTGACCATTCTGACCGCTGCGAGGTCCAGATAGCTCAGTGTTTAGTGAGTTTTGCTCGAAATCCATGAGTTCCGTGTTCGAGTCTGGCTACTCGCAAAGTCTTCCAGTATCCCCACTTGTATTGGGGTGAGAGACTCGACGATAAATAGCCCAACACCCACTTAATCATACAACACCAATACCACCTGGCTATCCTAAGTCCGGCCCTGGACCTTGGCTATTTTGACGCTTGCCATGGAGTGCTGGGCTCTTACTTTGGCTATTCTGATTGCGACCCTGGACCTTGGCTATTTTGATGTTTGTCATGGAGTGTTGGGCTCTGACTGGCTATTCTGATTGCGGCCCTGGACCTTGGCTACTTTGATGCTTGTTATGGAGTGTTGGGCTCTGACTTTGGCTATTCTGAGTGGCCGTTGCGGTACCGTTCGGCCTTTGACCTGAGCGTGTATGCCCTTGGCCGTGCGCGCTGGCTGTGTTTGGCGGCCTTGACAGCAGGTGTCCGTTGGACGGCCAGATAGCGGAGTGGAGGGGATGATTTCGGCTCAGGCCCGTACGACAGATGATAAGGCCGACATACGGTTCAGCGAACGGGCATTGGCTGTCAAGGTTGTGACGAGTGCGGTACTGGCGGTCGTGAGAGCTGACCTGACGACCCCGGGTGTAACACTGCCTGAGGCGGTCTGGCCTTAGTCCGAGATGGTCTGACCTGACCTGACTTTGGTCCGAACTGGTTGACTCTGGTCTGGTCTGACCTGACCTGACTCTAGTCTGGTCTGACTTGAGCTGACCCTGGTCCGAACTGGTTGACTCTGGTCTGGTCTGAGCTGACCTGACTGGCCTGGTCTGACCTGACCTGACCTGACCTAGACTCTTGTCTGACCTGACCTGACCTGACCTGACTCTGGTTTGGTCTGGTCTGACTTGAGCTGACCCTGGTCCGAACTGGTTGACTCTGGTCTGGTCTGACCTGACCTGACTAGTCTGGTCCGACTTGAGCTGACTTTGGTCCGAACTGGTTGACTGGTCTGGTCTGAGCTGACCTGACTCTGGTCTGGTCTGAGCTGACCTGACTCTGGTCTGGTCTGAGCTGACCTGACTCTGGTCTGAGCTGACCTGACTCTGGTCTGGTCTGAGCTGACCTGACTCTGGTCTGGTCTGAGCTGACCTGACTCTGGTCTGAGCTGACCTGACTCTGGTCTGGTCTGGTCTGAGTTGACCTGACCTGACTCTGGTCTGAGCTGACCTGACTCTGGTCTGGTCTGAGCTGACCTGACTCTGGTCTGGTCTGAGCTGACCTGACTCTGGTCTGGTCTGAGCTGACCTGACTCTGGTCTGAGCTGACCTGACTCTGGTCTGGTCTGAGCTGACCTGACTCTGGTCTGGTCTGGTCTGAGCTGACCTGACTGGTCTGGTCTGAGCTGACCTGACTCTGGTCTGGTCTGTTCTGAGCTGACCTGACTGGTCTGAGCTGACCCGGTCTGAGGTGGTCTGACCTCTGTCTGAGGTGACCTGCCCCTGGTATGGGCTGAGCTGACCTGGTCTGACGTGACCTGACCCCGGCTGTGACCTGGTCTGACCTCGGTCCCCGTCTAACCCCGGCTAACCCCGGCTAACCCCGGCTAACCCCGGCTAACCCCGGCTAACCCCGGCTAACCCCGGCTAACCCCGGCTGACCCCGGCTGACCTGTGGTAGTGCAGTGGAGCGGTGGGGGAAGGCGGCATGCGCGGGCCAGTAGACGGAGGATTCTCGCGTTGCGAAATGTATCGGGATCAACGCAGGTCAGTGCTGTTCTACTCAGTATCGTAGCTCGTGGTGTTGCTATTTGGGTTTTGCACCTAGTGGGGACCAGGTTTGCTTACACTGTTTAGTCCCAGTGGCGAGGGGTCCCCATAGCTTGGTCTTCTTCAAAGCAGCTGATTGCAAGAAGACCATAACAATGTAATGGACGCCATCATTAGTTATGCTATTTGTTGATGTCTCACTTATTAAAATATACCTTCTTGATGTTTCCAAAATGATGCAACTGTTTGTTTACTTCAACTCCAAAGAAAATTAACAAATGTAAATGTCTCCCTGAATTGTGCAGACTTCTAGTATCCACCAGGAACTGCGCAGATGAAGCCAGGGGGGGGGGTCGGTGTGGGCTTACGAGGGCCGTTTTCAGCGTTGGGGTAGGGTGGGGACTGGGGAGGGGGTCCGCTTACCTGCGTGCCAGCTGGCACCAGATTAGCGCCCTCGAGGGAAACCCGTCCGTCGTGCACTCAGCTTTAGTAGCCGGGCGGAGCTAAAGATGCTGACGAAATCTGGATAGAAATACCTGACCGGTTATTGCGCACTTGGCAAAGTAATTGACGGGCGATGTTGTAGTCGTGCTCCCAGCCTGTACAACTCTATTCCTGCTGGACTCGCGGAGCTGGGACCGCGGAGCTTCTGCCGCGCACTGAAACGTCAACTTTTAGCCGCTGCGGCAGAGTGAGCGACTGCCACGTGACTGCACTGGGCATGCCGATGTACCGAGTGAATGGCTTTCTGTGAGGTGTGTTAGGGCGTGAGTGTGTGTCTGTATCCCACCCCCTTGTGTTTCCTATGTTTGACTCGGGGCGTAATAGCCACTATGTCAGTGGATAACCCTGCGACTGTGAATACAGAATACAGAATACAGAATACTGTGATGACAAAAATAAACGGGGACAAACACAAAGCAAAAGAAAGTGGGCCATCATGGTTCATTCTAAAAGAGTGAAGGTGGTCGAACATAAACGCATTTTCTGATGGTAAAAGTTCTTAGATTTTTGTCAAAGGAAGTTTGTGTTAACCCTCGCCCTACGGGGGGGGGGCCTGACTCCCCCCCCCCCTGATAGTTTTCTTGGATAGCTTTTTACACGTACGGCGCATCTTGCTGAAATTTTCGGTAGCTGAGTTTAGCGTTTACAACAATTATACGTATGCTGTAAAAATTTAATTGAAATTAGTTGAGTAGTTGGGAGATAATCATGTTTTGCTGACGTCATGTTGGTGGAAAATATAAATATTTGAAAAATGGTAGAAAACAGAGTTTTGAAGGAAATTGCCAACGCAATTCACCAAAGATACAAAATGGCATTCTCTTTAAAATGACAATCTCTGATTTGCAAAATTTTGGTTTTTTGACTCCTAAAATAAATAAAAAATGTTGAAAAATCCCCACAAAATAAAATTTTCGAAGATTTTAGAAAAACCGGAATATATGTGAGAAAACTGAGTATGGACAATACCCATACAAAATTGCAAAGCAATATCTGCATTTTTGACTGGGTGATGGCTCCCTAAGTGTAAGAAACTGTGGCGTCATTTCTGTATAACTTTTTTTTTTACAAGATACGAACAAATAATTACCTTTTCTGTATTTCTGAGCCAAAACTGGTCTAGGAACATGCCGCCAAAACTGGTCTAGGAACATGCCTTTTTATTTGCATTTATCAATTTCTAATTTTGAGGTTTTCTGAATAGCAAAATCGCTGTTCTGGACGTGGTAAATCCGAGGTCATTCACTTGACCTGGAAGGTCACACGTTGACCTGAAACCTAAAAATCGCATACTGTTAGCTTCCTCTCATGACGGGCAACATGCTGGTTCTTACCGCATTGCTCTAAGTTGCTTGGTTTGGAAATTAACAGGGGGCTGTCAGCCCCCCCCCGTAGGGCGAAGGTGAAAAAAGCTCCCGTAGGGCGAGGGTTAATCAGCAGTTTACGTAATCGGAAATAATCTTATTTTTGAAAATTCGCGTTTTTTTTTATTTACCCCCCTACGGAACTATGACAACTATAAATACAAACTTAAACTATTGCGCCGTTGTAGATCTGTCGTATGTTGCCGTCAAAAATATTAATTTGGCGCCGGGAGTCACAAATTGTGTGTCTCGATGACGAAGGTCGGTGCGGCGTGGGTTGGGACGTGGGTGTGGTTTGGAGTTCCCAGATATTTTAGACGTGGAGTTGGCCGAGGTCCACCAGGATGTGTGACGTGTCTCCGGTGGCAAGAGCTGTGACCGGTAGGAGTCGCCTAAGGCGGCAGTCACCCAGCGCTCTGGTTTGGAAGATTCTAGACAAAGTTGCCGGTTGGAAATATATGGTGGATTGCATTTCATTTGACGTTGATGTATGACACGAGCCAATCGGATAATATATGATAGACATCTCGATCAAATGTACGAGGAAACTGTAATAAACTAGCTAAAATGAAGCGAGGACTGGACCCAAGCTAAAATACACAGTTGATTCACCCTACTGGTGAATGTCTTCAAGAGAGTTCATTGCTTTTCCACGAAGCCGAGCAGCTGAATCCACAAAACCATCTCATATCGGCTGAGTCGTTGCCAGTTAACATGCTAATATTACTGATGCTACGTTGGCTAATCCGTTCCTGACACTTGAAGGACAGCGCGCCACCCGTCCTTTGTTTCTCAATTAGTGTACGAAACCCATAGTATGCATTGCGTATGCGTGCTGGATATAATACGACAGTCGATAGTCGATACCGATAGTTGATACTGATCAATGTCTCCGTGCCTAATCGCTAAACCTTCCTTCCTCCTTCACCTTCTTCTCCTTCACCTTCTCCTCCTTCTCCTTCTCCTTCTCCTTCTCCTCCTTCTCCTCCTCCTTCTCCTCCTTCTCCTCCTTCTCCTCCTTCTCCTCCTTCTCCTTCTCCTCCTTCTTCTCCTTCTCCTTCTCCTTCTTCTCCTCCTCTTCCTTCCTCTTCTTCCTCTTCCTCTTCCTCTTCCTCTTCCTCCTCATTCTCCTCATTCTCCTCATTCTCCTCATTCTCCTCATTCTCCTCATTCTCCTCATTCTCCTCATTCTCCTCATTCTCCTCATTCTCCTCATTCTCCTCATTCTCCTCATTCTCCTCATTCTCCTCATTCTCCTCATTCTCCTCATTCTCCTCATTCTCCGCATTCTCCGCATTCTCCGCATTCTCATTCTCCTCATTCTCCTCATTCTCCTCATTCTCCTCATTCTCCTCATTCTCCTCATTCTCCTCATTCTCCTCATTCTCCTCATTCTCCTCATTCTCCTCATTCTCCTCATTCTCCTCATTCTCCTCATTCTCCTCATTCTCATTCTCCTCATTCTCCTCATTCTCCTCATTCTCCTCATTCTCCTCATTCTCCTCATTCTCCTCATTCTCCTCATTCTCCTCATTCTCCTCATTCTCCTCATTCTCCTCATTCTCCTCATTCTCCTCATTCTCCTCATTCTCCTCATTCTCCTCATTCTCCTCATTCTCCTCATTCTCCTCATTCTCCTCATTCTCCTCATTCTCTTCATTCTTCTTCTTCTTCTCCTTCTCCTTCTCCTTCTCCTTCTCCTTCTCCTTCTCCTTCTTCTCCTTCTTCTCCTTCCTCCTCCTTCTTCTCCTTCTCCTTCTCCTCATTCTCCTTCTCATTCGTACGAGTCGTGATGCCCTGTACGAGTCTTGTTGCTCTGTACCGAGCCTTGATGTTCTGTACCGAGTCTTGATGTTCTGTACCGAGTCTTGATGTTCTGTACCGAGTCTTGATGCTCTGTACGAGTCTGGATGCTCTGTACGAGTCCTGATGATCTGTAAGAGTCCTGATGCTCTGTACGAGTCCTGATCTGATGCTCTGTACGAGTTCTGATGCTCTGTACGAGTCTTGTTTCTCTTCGTTGTACTCTTTCGATTAGCTACTGATCGGCCCGATTGAAAGGTCCCCAAACGACGTTCCCGTACTCTAGAAGTGAGTGCACGAGTGTCTTGTAGAGCAGAGGCCATGTCTCGGTGTTTATATTCTGAAAAGACCGCCTGATCAGTGATAGTATTCGGTTGGCTTTTGCAGCAGCCGACGCAGCTTGCTCTCTAAACTTGAGCAAAGAGTCGATGTGAATGCCAAGATCCTTTTCGGTTGTAGACTGCTCCAGGGTCACGCCTCGCATGTTATAAGCGTAGTTCGAGTTTCTGGAACATTGTGGAGGGATTTGCATTTCAACTCATTAAATGGCATCTGCCATGTATCAGACCACAAGACAGCGGCATCCAGATCGTTCTCAAGTTGAATCGATTCCGACTTTAGCGACACGTTACGGTATATCTTGGTATCGTCGGCGAATATCTTCAAGGACCTTTGGACAACGTCGGGAGGTCATTAATACACAATAAGAACAGTGCTGGGCCTAGCACTGAGCCCTGTGGGACTCCGCTGGTAACTGAAGCCCACTGAGAACTGCTACCTGCCACCACAACGTGGTGTCGACGACCGATGAGGAGTGCTTCAATCCAGCTCAACAGTTTGCCAGACAGACCACAGCTCTGGAGCTTGCTCAGGAGATGCCAGTCATGAACTGGCATCGGTAAGCACTTGGTTATGTGTTACAATATTGTTTATTTTCCTTCTCTTCCGTAATGGTCTAAGCCGCAGTTGATTTATTTGCTTGTTCATGTGTCTGTGTCTGCTCTCTTCTGTTCAATTAACCTTGTATCTTACCTTTGTGTTTGGCATGGGCTCTTATATTTCTTTCTAACATTTATCCTTTCGTTTCTATGTCTGAATATGAAAGCACTTGGTGCTACACTTGTGTTCTTTCCTTTCTCTCAGGCTTCAATATTCAGCCGCACTTACTATCCTCTCAAAATGTATCTGATAATTGCACCTTCTAACCACAAAGGCCATCCCTCATTTCATCGGCCACTGTCCCGAGAGCGGCGACTCCTCTCCTCTTGAACGTTCTTGGTGTCGTGTGCTCCTCTCCGGACGCGTGACCTGATATAGTACCTAGATGATGCAAGGCAAACGTCCGAGCAAACAGTTCAATCGACATGTCCCTCTTGAGGAATAATGCACGTGGGTCTTTCTGTCTGGTGGTGGTTGGTGCGGTTTATGTCGGCGAGGTTCATAGTGTTGACGTGTCGCCGTCATTGAGGCCGATATGTATCTTCGTGATTTGAATATGCGGACGTAAGCTTTGCTTCCTTTTTGCATCGCTCTGGTTTCACAGGATTTGGGCCCAGGTAAGTTTTCACGCTGCGATCTTGTCTTTCAGTTTTGTCAATGTTGCTTCAATTTCTCCTTTCTCTCTGTTTTGGGGCGTTCTAAACAATGCTGTGTACAGGATTGACGGTTTATGGCGTGAATGCCACGAAGTTCAAATCAGCTTGCGGTAGTCTATGACACGTTTTGTAATACACATTCGAATTTCCCCGTCTCCAAATGAAACGATAACATTTCCCGACCACACCTACCTAGCTCCGCCACTGCAGTAGCACACTAGTGTACCTGTCTTGGCATCTATCACCTACCCAGGTCCGCCTCTGCAGTAGTACACCTGTCTGATCATCTATCACATACCCAGGTCCGCCTCTGCAGTAGTACACCTGTCTGAGCATCTATCACCTACCCAGGTCCGCCTCTGCAGTAGTACACCTGTCTGATCATCTATCACCTACCCAGGTCCGCCTCTGCAGTAGTACACCTGTCTGATCATCTATCACATACCCAGGTCCGCCTCTGCAGTAGTACACCTGTCTGAGCATCTATCACCTACCCAGGTCCGCCTCTGCAGTAGTACACCTGTCTGATCATCTATCACATACCCAGGTCCGCCTCTGCAGTAGTACACCTGTCTGATCATCTATCACATACCCAGGTCCGCCTCTGCAGTAGTACACCTGTCTGATCATCTATCACGTACCCAGGTCCGCCTCTGCAGTAGTACACCTGTCTGATCATCTATCACCTACCCAGGTCCGCCTCTGCAGTAGTACACCTGTCTGAGCATCTATCACGTACCCAGGTCCGCCTCTGCAGTAGTACACCTGTCTGATCATCTATCACCTACCCAGGTCCGCCTCTGCAGTAGTACACCTGTCTGATCATCTATCACATACCCAGGTCCGCCTCTGCAGTAGTACACCTGTCTGAGCATCTATCACCTACCCAGGTCCGCCTCTGCAGTAGTACACCTGTCTGATCATCTATCACATACCCAGGTCCGCCTCTGCAGTAGTACACCTGTCTGATCATCTATCACATACCCAGGTCCGCCTCTGCAGTAGTACACCTGTCTGAGCATCTATCACGTACCCAGGTCCGCCTCTGCAGTAGTACACCTGTCTGATCATCTATCACCTACCCAGGTCCGCCTCTGCAGTAGTACACCTGTCTTGAGCATCTATCACCTACCCAGGTCCGCCTCTGCAGTAGTACACCTGTCTGATCATCTATCACCTACCCAGGTCCGCCTCTGCAGTAGTACACCTGTCTGATCATCTATCACCTGCCTAGCTCCGCCTCTGCAGTAGTACACCTGTCTGATCATCTATCACCTACCCAGGTCCGCCTCTGCAGTAGTACACCTGTCTGATCATCTATCACATACCCAGGTCCGCCTCTGCAGTAGTACACCTGTCTGATCATCTATCACATACCCAGGTCCGCCTCTGCGGTAGTACACCTGTCTGAGCATCTATCACATACCCAGGTCCGCCTCTGCAGTAGTACACCTGTCTGATCATCTATCACCTACCCAGGTCCGCCTCTGCAGTAGTACACCTGTCTGATCATCTATCACCTACCCAGGTCCGCCTCTGCAGTAGTACACCTGTCTGATCATCTATCACCTACCCAGGTCCGCCTCTGCAGTAGTACACCTGTCTGATCATCTATCACCTACCCAGGTCCGCCTCTGCGGTAGTACACCTGTCTGAGCATCTATCACATACCCAGGTCCGCCTCTGCAGTAGTACACCTGTCTGATCATCTATCACATACCCAGGTCCGCCTCTGCAGTAGTACACCTGTCTGATCATCTATCACATACCCAGGTCCGCCTCTGCGGTAGTACACCTGTCTGAGCATCTATCACATACCCAGGTCCGCCTCTGCAGTAGTACACCTGTCTGATCATCTATCACATACCCAGGTCCGCCTCTGCAGTAGTACACCTGTCTGATCATCTATCACATACCCAGGTCCGCCTCTGCGGTAGTACACCTGTCTGAGCATCTATCACATACCCAGGTCCGCCTCTGCGGTAGTACACCTGTCTGAGCATCTATCACATACCCAGGTCCGCCTCTGCAGTAGTACACCTGTCTGATCATCTATCACATACCCAGGTCCGCCTCTGCAGTAGTACACCTGTCTGATCATCTATCACATACCCAGGTCCGCCTCTGCAGTAGTACACCTGTCTGATCATCTATCACATACCCAGGTCCGCCTCTGCAGTAGTACACCTGTCTGATCATCTATCACATACCCAGGTCCGCCTCTGCAGTAGTACACCTGTCTGATCATCTATCACATACCCAGGTCCGCCTCTGCGGTAGTACACCTGTCTGATCATCTATCACATACCCAGGTCCGCCTCTGCAGTAGTACACCTGTCTGATCATCTATCACATACCCAGGTCCGCCTCTGCGGTAGTACACCTGTCTGATCATCTATCACATACCCAGGTCCGCCTCTGCAGTAGTACACCTGTCTGATCATCTACCACCTACCCAGGTCCGCCTCTGCAGTAGTACACCTGTCTGATCATCTATCACATACCCAGGTCCGTCGGTAGTACACCTGTCTGATCATCTATCACATACCCAGGTCCGCCTCTGCAGTAGTACACCTGTTTGATCCTATCACATACCCAGGTCCGCCTCTGCAGTAGTACACCTGTCTGATCATCTATCACATACCCAGGTCCGCCTCTGCGGTAGTACACCTGTCTGATCATCTATCACATACCCAGGTCCGCCTCTGCAGTAGTACACCTGTCTGATCCTATCACATACCCAGGTCCGCCACTGCAGTAGTACACTAGTGCACCTGTCTGACCCAAATAATCGTATCGCGCGGCGGGTCGCTCGCCTTTTTCGCCTATCCGGGCCCGCATTGACGTCATCGATGTGTCTGGAGAACTGCCGCGCTCGCTGTTGCATCAGTTTGTTCTGGCGGCGGCGGCGACGGTGGCAGCGGAGGTGGAGGGGGTGCGGAGGAAGAGGGGGGGGGGGGGGTGTCGGAGGTGGAGGGATTGTTATACAAGTTCTGGGTGACTGGGTGGCGTGCGACGTATTCTCGGAGCAAGTTGATTGCGCCGGGTTTGTCATTAGTTTGCTGCGACGGTGAGATGTATGTGTGTATGTATGTATTTGTTGAGACCCATCCACAAGTGGCTATTCTGGGCTCCTTACATCTTCGCTACAACAATACAATACTACAACCAATACAGCATACAAGTGACACCTACAAATGACATTTCATGTCTTAAGAACGCTAGGGCAGTTTTCACCGTCGCAACGTAACAATAGCACGCTTGAAAGTCGCAACTGAGACACTACTGGTAACATTTGTCGCCAGTCTGTTCCATGCCACAGCCCCGCGGTGGCGGAACGACCTCCGGGTCTGTTCCAGACGACACCGAGACAGGTGAAGCTGACCGGCATCGGACGCACGGGTGTCGCGCTGAGACACGGCAGACCTGAGGACAAACATATCGCGCACCGCTGGAGGGCCGAGCTCAAAGTGCTGCGCCTTGAACACCTTCACCATGTCTCGCTCCTCAACCAGCTGCTCCAGCCTGTGCCATCCTAGAGCCCGGAGTGCTGGACTGATCTTGTCGCCCCGCCTCACACCTGTCACGACCCTTGCGGCGAAGTTGATGACTTTTTGGATCCGAGACAGTTGAGTTTTAGTAGCGCCTCCCCACGCCGAAAGACAGTGAAGAATATGAGGGAAGACGTGTGTTTGGATGAGAAGTTTTAGAATTTCCTGGGTGAAGTGATGCCGAAAGCGATAAAGGGAGATCAGGATAGTGTTGCATTTTTTGACGACCTGGCTAATGTGAACTTGCCCAAGACAGTATGGGGTCAACTACTACGCCGAGTAGCCGGACCGAGCGGGACGGGGACATGGTCGAGTTGTCAATGGTCAAATGGAAGTATTGAGTCTTCTTGATGTTAGGCCTGGTACCAATAATGATCAAATCAGCTTTTGTCGGGTTCATTTTTAGCGAGTTCGATTTGAACCAACTCTCCATGGTAGCCAAAGTGGTCTGGATGCGGGTCTGGAGAGCGATTAAGTTTTGGTGGTCCGGTTTCGCTCGATCCAACAGTTGGGTGTCATCGGCGTAGCCAATGACCTTGCATGACAGGTGGCAGGGCAAGTCATTGACCAGAATGCTGAACAGGATCGGTCCGGCAATAGATCCCTGTGGTACGCCATGCGTGACGGGCAGAGATGTCGCACTACCGCCTCTCACCACCTGGCTTCGTCCGCTCAGGTAGCTGGCGAACCACGAGGGATCGATTCCATACCATCCCAACTTGGTGAGGAGGACACCATGATCGACGCTGTCGAAGGCCTTACTAAGATCAGCTGTAGTTATGAAACAAATTTCGCCTTCATCTATGGCTTGAGAAGCCCAGTCGACAGCGTCGAGCACGGCGTCCTCCGTGGAATGGCACCGGCGGTAAGCGTACTGTTGACTATATAGGACGTTGTTTTGCGCCAGATAGCTAGAGAAAGCTGATCACAAACCACCTTTTCTGCGACTTTAGACAGGTAAGAAAGCAAAGAAATCGGCCGGAAGTTAGAGGGGGTGGTTGCGTCGCCAGATTTAAAGATGGGCACAACCGTAGCTACCTTCCACGCCTCTGGGAAGACACAGGTCACAATCGAGGTGTTCACAATACGGAGCAGGTGAGGCGCGAGAACAGGCAGGCATCGCTCTAAGCCTACGGCGCCCGAGGGGTTCATGGCGGAGATGGCGCGGCCCAGCTCTGGCAGGGTGATCGGGCGCGGTTTGAAGGCTCCAGCGACGACGACAGGTGGTCTCGGGTGTAGCTGACCGGCTGTTACGTCGCCTCTGAGCACGGTGGCGATGTTTGATCCCACCGTGGAGAAGGCGTTAAAGTTGTCCGGCAGGTCACGCTGAGATGCTGCGACGCAGGGGAATGCGGGTCACGTTGGACTTTGTCGCATATGAGGGTTGCTGTATTTAGATGTTGGTCCAAAGTTACCAAAATGGTGCATTTTGAAACATCGTCTGAAATGATTCCAAAACACTAATTAATAAAATGTTTCGAAACTTCAGAGTCTGGAGTTATTCCAAAGCCGAAGTTCCAGGATACACTAGGTATGAAGGTTTAAGCTTCCATTACATTCTTACTCTGCCGAATAAACTTCGGGCACATGTATTACATGGAATACATGCATGTTTGCATATGTCCGTTTCTGACAAACAACAATTATGGAAAATAAACTGCGTAAAGTCAAATTTTGAAATTAAAGTAAGACAGTTTTGCCATCGACCCTCGAGATATTGGTCGAGGCTTCCAGCTTCCAGTCCTTGAGTGTCGTATAGGCCGGCTCCATTGACCCGTGTCCAACCCCTAGATGACGGTCTTGCTGCCCGCTACTTGCACTTGTATGAATCATCAGCTGCCGAATCATTCGACCTGTCGCGGTAGGCAGTTGAGCCGTCAGAGGCGGGGATTTTCTGATCCGTCACGGTAGCTGCACCAGCTATGTCGCCCGCCCCCGCACCGGCGTGTTGTCTTCCCAAGGTGTCGGGTCAGGTTGGGTTTACCGTCACCTGGTGTCTGTCGTTCCGGCTGAGAAAACATCGAACATTCCAGGCGGGAGCTGAGGTTGGCTGTTTCAGGGAATGGCTGACGGGCGATCCGTTTCCACAACAGTTGGTGCACGTGAACTGATAAAGATGCAAGGTCGGATCCAGGTGCACGTGGACTGATAAAGATGCAAGTCATTTATACTGATAAAGATGCAAGGGCGGATCCGGGTGCACGTGGACTGATAAAGATGTAAGGATGGATCCAGGTGCACGTGGACTGATAAAGATGCAAGGGCAGATCCAGGTGCACGTGGACTGATAGATGCAAAGGTGGATCCAGATTGAAAAAAGTTTGTTTGTGAGCAAATATCCAAAAGTTCTTGAAGTCCCAAATTGTATTCCAAAGTCCCAAAAAACTAAAAGGTCCAGTTCTAAAAACTCATCAAATTCTGTATTATTGAATACGCTGTGTTCTGCGATCATTGTTAACCCTGAGTCATGCGTTGTTTTATATGTACATTGTACATGCTGAAAACCTCGTTGACAATCGTAGATAAATGAGGTGTCATTTTTGCCCCTAATTATCTAAGTGATCGTCATTGAACTTTGGACTAACGATCAAGCATTTCGACCTGTCATAAGGAGATACCCGCTTATCAATCATTTTAATTCAAGTGCTCGTTTGTTGTCTGCGATGTTTTGTAAGTCCTTCAGGTGTGGTCAGTACTTTTCTTGTGGAGTTTTCCACTGTGGAAAGTCCGAAGGCTCGTGGATTGCTCCGTCTGAAGCGGATGACCCTCGCGTGATTTCAATGTCCTTTGAAGAGGCACTCAGGTGCTATTGTCCTCTGATTTGGGGCCAGGTCGGGGGTCCGGATAGCTCAGTTGGTAGCGCGGTGGACTTGGAATCCATGGATTCCGGGTTCGAATCTGATCTTTGACGAATCTTTCCGATTTCCCTGCTTTGGTTGGTGTAAGAAACCCCGATATAGGCCAAATTCCGAACAGTCATTTCGTCGTAAGACTCCAATGCTATTGGGCCCAGCTTCATTCCGAGAAACAGTCCTGATCCGTAAAGGTCAAAGCTGCGTTCAGAACAGTTTGTTTTAGTCGGGAGGTATGCTGATGACGAAGTCACGTGTCACATCTCGTGCTCGCCCGCTCCGGGGTGCGAAGGGTCCTGTCGCTCCTGAGCAACGTCTAGGATCAGGCAGCATGACGAAGAGGCAACTATGGACGGCAGTTCAAGTGGAGGTGATCGTGGGCACTTGCACTGAGGAGACTGTGCTCGGTGATATTATTGGGCTCAGAAGTGCGCCAGTCCACCGTCTGATGTAGTGGGGATTAGTGGCTCGAAGCCTGCTCACTTTCGCTCTTAACCTGTCGGTATTGGCTAGAATCGTGATATACGGTTACCGTTGGTACGCCAGGTCAGGCACTGAAAGCGAAAGTTGTATTTCGACACGTTATACGTATCCAGAATGAGGGATTTCAGTACCAAAAGTCGCTAAATAGAGGGTTTTAGCGATTGTGGGTGAGGAAAGTGGGGAATTCACCTGCCACATGTGGCGCATAAGCCAATATCGTAAAGCCAATGCCGTGATGGCCCGTGGGTCGTGAGCACATGTGGCGAATCTGTGGTCCAGTGGTGCACTGGCCGCGATCTATTGCGGTTAAGATGGGGCTTCCCCGTTTTAGGAAATCCGTCCGGTGTTATGTCTGACCCGGCGGTAAAGGATTAAGCTGCATGCAGCTCGCTCTCGCTTGGTGCTGGCATATATTATAACACACTATCTCCCACTATCACACATTATCACACATCACCTTGTGCGGTCACATAAGAGTAGGTACTACATGGTTGAACAGTGGCCTGGTACCGCAAATGTCTTATAGCGGGCTCTACGCCGCAGATCGCGCGTTAAGCTGTTTGCCGCAGATCGCGCGTTAAGCTGTTTGCGACGTTGTTTTTGTCACCCTTCAGTGACTGACACTCAGCTTCTGTGGCTGACATTGAGCTGACATTGCGGTGTTTTTTATCACCATGGTGCGGAGAAGGGATTATCTGATAGGACTGTGCTTATCGTATGATTCATGGATTGCTGCTGACAAACGGGGCATGCATTCTGACCAGTATTAGGAAAGGTGAAAGGCCGCGTTTTATCTTATGATTCATTGCCACCTGGTGATGGATGAGTGAATAAATGTTGACCAGCATTAAGGAAGGTAAATCATGTTGTGACCGTCTATACAATTGTCAATTTGATGAATTGCTCGGTATAGGAATGTCGTATAACAGTCCAATCGACGGCTAACACTGTGAAAAAGTTAACGCATTCCTGCCACAGCATTGGCAGAATCGTGCAGCTATATGAGCCATCAGCTACGGCTGAGTGGACATTCAAACACGGCACACTATTGCGTGCTGCACGAAGATCAAACTTTGTCCAGGTATCAATCACTGTTTAAGCACGAATGTTAAACGTTGTCAGGCTTGGTTAGATCCGCCAGTGGCTCAGTTTGGTGCCATATTCGTTTATTACGTCAGCGGATGACATGCGGCTTTCTGTTCAGCGCTGAACTTTCTGTTCAGCGCTGAACTTTCTGTTCAGAGCTGAGCTTTCTGTTCAGAGCTGAACTTTCTGTTCAGAGCTGAACTTTCTGTTCAGAGCTGAACTTTCTGTTCAGAGCTGAACTTTCTGTTCAGAGCTGAACTTTCTGTTCAGCCCTGAACTTTCTGTTCAGAGCTGAACTTTCTGTTCAAAGCTGAACTTTCTGTTCAGAGCTGAACTTTCTGTTCAGCCCTGAACTTTCTGTTCTGAGCTGAACTTTCTGTTCTGAGTTGAACTTTCTGTTCTGAGCTGAACTTTCTGTTCAGCGCTGCACGCAGCTCACTCAAGAGTCTTCCGAGGTGGAAGAAGCACGTCAAAGGCTGGGAAGCCGGCGCCTAGCGGAGCTTACTCTTAGCAGGACGGTATAGCGATAGCGAAGCCTCACATTGCCCAGGATATGGAAATATCAGCTTACTCTTAGCAGGACGGTATATTGATAGCGAAGCCTCACATTGCCCAGGATATGGAAATATCAGCTTACTTTTAGCAGGACGGTATAGCGATAGCGAAGCCTCACATTGCCCAGGATATGGAAATATCAGCTTACTCTTAGCAGGACGGTATATCGATAGCGAAGCCTCACATTGCCCAGGATATGGAAATATCAGCTTACTTTTAGCAGGACGGTATATCGATAGCGAAGCCTCACATTGCCCAGGATATGGAAATATCAGCTTACTTTTAGCAGGACGGTATATCGATAGCGAAGCCTCACATTGCCCAGGATATGGAAATATCAGCTTACTTTTAGCAGGACGGTATATCGATAGCGAAGCCTCACATTGCCCAGGATATGGAAATATCAGCTTACTTTTAGCAGGACGGTATATCGATAGCGAAGCCTCACATTGCCCAGGATATGGAAATATCAGCTTACTCTTAGCAGGACGGTATATCGATAGCGAAGCCTCACATTGCCCAGGATATGGAAATATCAGCTTACTCTTAGCAGGACGGTATATCGATAGCGAAGCCTCACATTGCCCAGGATATGGAAATATCAGCTTACTCTTAGCAGGACGGTATAGCGATAGCGAAGCCTCACATTGCCCAGGATATGGAAATATCAGCTTACTCTTAGCAGGACGGTATATCGATAGCGAAGCCTCACATTGCCCAGGATATGGAAATATCAGCTTACTTTTAGCAGGACGGTATATCGATAGCGAAGCCTCACATTGCCCAGGATATGGAAATATCAGCTTACTTTTAGCAGGACGGTATATCGATAGCGAAGCCTCACATTGCCCAGGATATGGAAATATCAGCTTACTCTTAGCAGGACGGTATAGCGGAGCCTCACATTGCCCAGGATATGGAAATATCAGCTTACTTTTAGCAGGACGGTATATCGATAGCGAAGCCTCACATTGCCCAGGATATGGAAATATCAGCTTACTTTTAGCAGGACGGTATATCGATAGCGAAGCCTCACATTGCCCAGGATATGGAAATATCAGCTTACTTTTAGCAGGACGGTATAGCGATAGCGAAGCCTCACATTGCCCAGGATATGGAAATATCAGCTTACTTTTAGCAGGACGGTATAGCGATAGCGAAGCCTCACATTGCCCAGGATATGGAAATATCAGCTTACTCTTAGCAGGACGGTATAGCGATAGCGAAGCCTCATATTGCCCAGGATATGGAAATATCAGCTTACTTTTAGCAGGACGGTATATCGATAGCGAAGCCTCACATTGCCCAGGATATGGAAATATCAGCTTAAGATGGGATATTTTTAGATTGAAGCTAAATATAGTATCTGATGTTTCGGCAGTTGGTGACGGTCACTTAGAAAGTTAGACATTTAGTTATTATACAGTTAGACAAGAAGTGACGGAGCCTTCCGTATCCGCGTCTAAAAAGAGATGACATTGAGAATTGCAATGTCATCTTCCCTTGCCAGAGTTACTATTGTCTTTGAGATCACAGAGGGAAAAGGTAAGTATTACGTATGTATTTTTGTACTGCCGACTCAAAACATAGACATGTCTTTGTCATATTGCTAATTTGTCACAATGCGGAACGTCATTATTGTATCCAAAATATATATATATTTATCCCCAAAATATTCAGATTCCATCGCAGAACTCGCGACAACTGGCTTGTTCGGTTGCCGTCATACCATTCATAAGCCAAACTGTTGGATATTTATTGTGTTTTCCGCTTCCTACTTTAAAATGTTTCTTCTGTTCGTGGCCTTTTATTCCGTCCATTCCATGCACAATGAAGTGGGGGTGGCACGGGGCACCAGTCTGGCACCAGTCTGGAAAATCCTTCCCTAAAGATGCTATGCTGGCGAGTCAGAAATTTGCTTCTGGAAGCTTCTGTAGCAAATCTCCAGACGCAAATAAATACTAATTCCAATGACGCGTGGTTTGGTTTCGTTGCCCCACATCTGAGCCTATGGTCTACATTGTAATTTCATCCTGACTGGCTAAAGCTCGATTCCGGGGAGAGGGGATGGGAAACGTAACAAATCTGGCCGGGGAAAAAAGTGTTTTCGTTACACCGATTTGTGTGAACCCAGTAGAGAGCAAGGAATGAAATAAACCAATCGTTACATTGTGTTCGTCTTAGGAATTCAAAGCTAAGCCATGCTGAATTAATTTTTTTCATTTACATATGGAGGCGGGCCAGCGTCATTCCTGGGTCTCAGAACCGGCTCTGCTGACCCGCCGCGACCGTTGATTGAGGTCCTAGTTAACACCCCACACCATGATTCTTGATTGAGGTCCTAGTTAACACCCCACGCCATGATTCTTGATTGAGGTCCTAGTTAACACCCCACGCCATGATTCTTGATTGAGGTCCTAGTTAACACCCCACGCCATGATTCTTGATTGAGGTCCTAGTTAACACCCCACGCCATGATTCTTGACTGAGGTCCTAGTTAACACCCCACGCCATGATTCTTGATTGAGGTCCTAGTTAACACCCCACGCCATGATTCTTGATTGAGGTCCTAGTTAACACCGCACGCCATGATTCTTGATTGAGGTCCTAGTTAACACCCCACGCCATGATTCTTGATTGAGGTCCTAGTTAACACCCCACACCATGATTCTTGATTGAGGTCCTAGTTAACACCCCACGCCATGATTCTTGATTGAGGTCCTAGTTAACACCCCACGCCATGATTCTTGATTGAGGTCCTAGTTAACACCCCACGCCATGATTCTTGACTGAGGTCCTAGTTAACACCCCACGCCATGATTCTTGATTGAGGTCCTAGTTAACACCCCACGCCATGATTCTTGACTGAGGTCCTAGTTAACACCCCACGCCATGATTCTTGATTGAGGTCCTAGTTAACACCCCACGCTATGATTCTTGATTGAGGTCCTAGTTAACACCCCACGCCATGATTCTTGATTGAGGTCCTAGTTAACACTCCACGCCATGATTCTTGATTGAGGTCATAGTTAACACCCCACGCCATGATTCTTGATTGAGGTCCTTGTTAACACCCCACGCCATGATTCTTGATTGAGGTCCTAGTTAACACCCCACGCCATGATTCTTGATTGAGGTCCTAGTTAACACCCCACGCCATGATTCTTGATTGAGGTCCTAGTTAACACCCCACGCCATGATTCTTGATTGAGGTCCTAGTTAACACTCCACGCCATGATTCTTGATTGAGGTCCTAGTTAGTACCCCACGCCATGATTCTTGATTGAGGTCCTAGTTAACACCCCACGCCATGATTCTTGATTGAGGTCCTAGTTAACACCGCACGCCATGATTCTTGATTGAGGTCCTAGTTAACACCCCACGCCATGATTCTTGATTGAGGTCCTAGTTAACACCCCACGCCATGATTCTTGATTGAGGTCCTAGTTAACACCGCACGCCATGATTCTTGATTGAGGTCCTAGTTAACACCCCACGCCATGATTCTTGATTGAGGTCCTAGTTAACACTCCACGCCATGATTCTTGACTGAGGTCCTAGTTAACACCCCACGCCATGATTCTTGATTGAGGTCCTAGTTAACACCCCACGCCATGATTCTTGATTGAGGTCCTAGTTAACACCCCACGCCATGATTCTTGATTGAGGTCCTAGTTACACCCCACGCCATGATTCTTGATTGAGGTCCTAGTTAACACCCCACGCCATGATTCTTGATTGAGGTCCTAGTTAACACCCCACGCCATGATTCTTGATTGAGGTCCTAGTTAACACCCCACGCCATGATTCTTGATTGAGGTCCTAGTTAACACTCCACGCCATGATTCTTGATTGAGGTCCTAGTTAACGCCCCACGCCATGATTCTTGATTGAGGTCCTAGTTAACACCCCACGCCATGATTCTTGATTGAGGTCCTAGTTAACACCCCACGCCATGATTCTTGATTGAGGTCCTAGTTAACACCCCACGCCATGATTCTTGATTGAGGTCCTAGTTAACACTCCACGCCATGATTCTTGATTGAGGTCCTAGTTAGTACCCCACGCCATGATTCTTGATTGAGGTCCTAGTTAACACCCCACGCCATGATTCTTGACTGAGGTCCTAGTTAACACCCCACGCCATGATTCTTGATTGAGGTCCTAGTTAACACCCCACGCCATGATTCTTGATTGAGGTCCTAGTTAACACCCCACGCCATGATTCTTGATTGAGGTCCTAGTTAACACCCCACGCCATGATTCTTGATTGAGGTCCTAGTTAACACTCCACGCCATGATTCTTGATTGAGGTCCTAGTTAACGCCCCACTCCATGATTCTTGATTGAGGTCGTAGTTAACACCCCACGCCATGATTATTGATTGAGGTCCTAGTTAACACTCCACGCCATGATTCTTGATTGAGGTCCTAGTTAACGCCCCACGCCATGATTCTTGATTGAGGTCCTAGTTAACACCCCACGCCATGATTCTTGATTGAGGTCCTAGTTAACACCCCACGCCATGATTCTTGATTGAGGTCCTAGTTAACACCGCACGCCATGATTCTTGATTGAGGTCCTAGTTAACACCCCACGCCATGATTCTTGATTGAGGTCCTAGTTAACACCCCACGCCATGATTCTTGATTGAGGTCCTAGTTAACACCCCACGCCATGATTCTTGATTGAGGTCCTAGTTAACACCCCACGCCATGATTCTTGATTGAGGTCCTAGTTAACACCCCACGCCATGATTCTTGATTGAGGTCCTAGTTAACACCCCACGCCATGATTCTTGATTGAGGTCCTAGTTAACACCCCACGCCATGATTCTTGATTGAGGTCCTAGTTAACACCCCACGCCATGATTCTTGATTGAGGTCCTAGTTAACACTCCACGCCATGATTCTTGATTGAGGTCCTAGTTAACACCCCACGCCATGATTCTTGATTGAGGTCCTAGTTAACACTCCACGCCATGATTCTTGATTGAGGTCCTAGTTAACACCCCACGCCATGATTCTTGATTGAGGTCCTAGTTAACACTCCACGCCATGATTCTTGATTGAGGTCCTAGTTAACACCCCACGCCATGATTCTTGATTGAGGTCCTAGTTAACACCCCACGCCATGATTCTTGATTGAGGTCCTAGTTAACACCCCACGCCATGATTCTTGACTGAGGTCCTAGTTAACACCCCACGCCATGATTCTTGATTGAGGTCCTAGTTAACACCCCACGCCATGATTCTTGATTGAGGTCCTAGTTAACACCCCACGCCATGATTCTTGATTGAGGTCCTAGTTAACACCCCACGCCATGATTCTTGATTGAGGTCCTAGTTAACACCCCACGCCATGATTCTTGACTGAGGTCCTAGTTAACACCCCACGCCATGATTCTTGATTGAGGTCCTAGTTAACACCCCACGCCATGATTCTTGATTGAGGTCCTAGTTGACACTCCACGCCATGATTCTTGATTGAGGTCCTAGTTAACACCCCACGCCATGATTCTTGATTGAGGTCCTAGTTAACACCCCACGCCATGATTCTTGATTGAGGTCCTAGTTAACACCCCACGCCATGATTCTTGACTGAGGTCCTAGTTAACACCCCACGCCATGATTCTTGATTGAGGTCCTAGTTAACACCCCACGCCATGATTCTTGATTGAGGTCCTAGTTAACACTCCACGCCATGATTCTTGATTGAGGTCCTAGTTAACCCCCCACGCCATGATTCTTGATTGAGGTCCTAGTTAACACCCCACGCCATGATTCTTGATTGAGGTCCTAGTTAACACCCCACGCCATGATTCTTGATTGAGGTCCTAGTTAACACCCCACGCCATGATTCTCACTTAGACCGCCTAGTGGTTCAGACCCCCGACTGTGGCTGCGGTATTAGTGATCACCCTTATATATTTCCAAGGGCGGATCTAGCAGTTGATTTTTTTTTTGTGGGGGGGGGGAAATCCAGTGGCGTATTTCAAAAGATGTTGAGCGGGGGGCGGGGAGTAGCGGGACGTCAGCCGTCAGCGAAAGGTTGTTGACCCGGGGGGGGGGGGGTAGCAAGCCGTCAGCGAAAACTTGTTGACCGGGGGGGGGGGTAGAGTTCGCAGTCAGCCACTGTACGTCAGACAGTTTTTTTGGGGGGGAGCTAGTTTCAGGACCTTTGGGGGGCCATGGCCTTTGCCACCCCCCCCCCCCCCCCCCCCACACACACACACACACTGGATCCGTCCCCGTCTATTTTTAATATATTTCTTCGCCCTCATCATCCCTGTGCCCAGCCTATTTGGTGTCGGTTTGACGTCCAGCCTTTTTGGTGAGTTTGATCCCTGTGTTCAGCCCACTACCCGTGGAGCTGTGTGATGACATGCTACGAACGCTTAGACGAACTCGCGTCATCTTCCTAGTCTATTTACTCCATTTGTATTTTTCCTGCTTCAATATATTTTTTTTGGGGGGGGGGGGGGTATTCGAGTGTGTATTCTTATCGTCTATCAGTATGCATCAGTATTCCAAAATAGTCGTCGCCATCGCAGCTGACCTTGGACTATTGAGGGATTTTTAGTCCAGCAGGGTGGAGAATGGAGATGGAATCAAAATACATTAATCAACTAGATTCTTCAGGGCTTACATTTCTAACGAAGTCTGTTAACTAATGATCTCAGACTGCCTTGCGCTATTGCTATAATTGTTGGCTTCATACTATTTTCCTTTTATTTTGTAGTTCCCATTGATTCTCTGTGAATGAATCGTGACAAAAGAATGTTAACAAACGTGAATATTGTATGACTAATTATTACGATACTACGATGCTACGATATGATAATACGATTTATTACAATATTGGCACGATACGATTCAAAATTACGATACTCAGCGTTTATGAGGTCAAGTGATCTGTTGAGGCCAGTTACATAACCATACCAGTTATAAAAGAATAACTTATTCGCTTATTCCTTTATTCCTTTATTCTCTTATTCCTGACCATACTACGAAGTGATACACATTTGGCTCTGAATCACTGTATGTCATATCATATACCGTCTCCTGAATCACTGTTCCTCATATCATATACCGTCCCCTGAATCACTGTTCCTCATCTCATATATCGTCCCCTGAATCACTGTTCCTCATCATATAGCGTCTCTTGAATCACTGTTCTTCATCATATACCGTCTCCTGAATCACTGTTCCTCATCATATACCGTCTCCTGAATCACTGTTCCTCATCTCATATAACCGTCTCCTGAATCACTGTTCCTCATCATATACCGTCTCCTGAATCACTGTTCCTCATCTCATATACTGTCTCCTGAATCACTGTTCCTCATATCATATACAGTCTCCTGAATCACTGTTCATCATATCATATACAGACTCCTGAATCACTGTTCCTCATATCATATACCGTCTCCTGAATCACTGTTCCTCACCATATACCGTCTCCGCCTCTTGTCACTAGTCTCCGGAGATATTTTGCCTGGGAACATTATGTTATCTCCTTCCCCACCTCAAACCCTCCTGGGGTCGCCCATGGCACCCTGAATTGCATTGCGCATGCGACCGACTTACCACTTTGCTAAATTATCCGATGTCAACGCCCCCGTCAAATAATTTAACACCGAAACTCCTTCGACCTTCCCTGACCCACCACAGCCCACCCACGCCGTCCCCCTCCCTCTCCCTCCCCACACCCCAGCCCCGCCCTCCCCATCCCGCCCCCTGGGTCGATGGGATGCCGGCTGGCATCGCCGCTGGCCTGGTTGCTGGCTGCGCACGCGTGGCAAGGATCCTCCCCCAGCCCCGGCTCCGGCGGTGGCGGTGGCGTCGGCGCTGGCCTGGTCGCTGGCTGCGCACGCGTGGCAAGGATCCTCCCCCAGCCCCGGCTCCGGCGGTGGCGGTGGCGTCGGCGCTGGCGTGGCAAGGATCCTCCCCCAGCCCCGGCTCCGGCGGTGGCGGTGGCGTCGGCGCTGGCGTGGCAAGGATCCTCCCCCAGCCCCGGCGCTGGCCTGGTCGCTGGCGGCGCACGCGTGGCAAGGATCCTCCCCCAGCCCCGGCTCCGGCGCTGGCGGTGGCGTCGGCGCTGGCCTGGTCGCTGGCTGCGCACGCGTGGCAAGGATCCTCCCCCAGCCCCGGCGTCGGCGCTGGCGTGGCTTGGCCCTGTTGCATCAGCTCGCGGGGCGGCTGCGCGCTCCGTGTCGTCGATTGCCTTGGCCACTGGGGAGGGGCGGGGCGGGCGGCGAGCCTGGCGTGCCAGTTGTGAGCTAGACTCCCGTGGAGCGGTCGTGTACGGAATGGTCTGCTGATATCGTGAGGAAAGGACGCGTTGGAGATTTGCAGAGTGTGGATACGGTGAAGAGAGGACAAGCAAGGCAGGTGTGGAGTGAGCTGCTGCGGTGAGAGTGACTCGGACAGTGTGTGTATAGAGTGTATTGTAGAGAAAAGAGTGAGACTGTTTTATCTACACTGTGGGTCAGTCTGCCATGAACAGCGTGAGAAACAGTGTTGGACAGTGAGATCTAACCTGAGAAGCCCAAAGACTACACAGTCTCAACAGTCAGTGGCTCGAACTGCGGGAGACATTCTTTGCTCCCATATACGGTCTGCGAGGTGTGACCCGAGTCTGGGAGGCTTGACTGACCCGCTGGGCTGGCTGCGGAGGACTCGGGAGGACCATGTGCCCCATTTGCGGGCGGCAGCAATCCCAGCTTGCCGCCGAAATGGAGGGCGTGCTCGACAACGACCGGCTCGACCAGGCGCTCAAACAGCTCGACCTCGGACCGAGTCTCTCGTTCGACATGCTGTTTGTCGACGAGTCGGTGCCGTATGTGCTAGAAAGGTGAGGTTGCGGGCAATGCAAGTTCGAATCCCAGGATGGGCAGATGTTTTTTTGGGTATTTTTCGATTCCTCAGATTGTTGACCATGGACGAGATCAATGACATTACAATGGTGGTGTCGCTGGATATCATGATGCTGTAGATAATACCTGTCGCTGACATTTTGTGGTCGTTGCACTCATAAATGTTGGCCATCAACTGCATCGATGAGTCTTCTCATTGTATATAAGCATTAGGCTAATGGAAAAATACTGATGTCCAAAAGGCGAACGTCAACTCCTCACAAAAACTATTCTTCGACCTCTAGTCTGTGAGCGAGCCAATGGGCTCGGGGAGTGGCAGCTGCAGTTGACTGCCTGGTTTCTACCCTCCCCTCCCTCCCTCCCACTCCCTCGCCCCGGTGCGGGAATGGCCATAGGTGCGGGAACGTATCACGCTACCAAGCAAGGAGGCCACTTTTTTGTTTCAGAACGATTAAGCTTTGGTGCGAATGGAAATACAAGTGTATTAGTTGCATCATTTTCGGTGTTTGCTTACATCATTTTCAGTGTTTACTTGCATCAGTTCCAGCTTGGTGTCAGAGGTGACTGGCTGGAGGCTCCTTTGTCAAAGTGAAGGCACCCACTGACCTTGTGAGTTGTGACCCAGTCTCATCCCTCTGGACAAATACTGCCACTGTTGCCCCCCCCCTCCCATCCCCTAGACCCCATCCCATACCCCCCCCCCCCCCCCATCCCCGGCCTTGTCCCCTTTCGACCCTGTCCTCGACAAGAAAAGAGTGGTGGGGAGAGACTGCAACCTGCACCTTTGGCTCAGTGACGGGCGTGACATTGTCAGCAAAGATCTGGAAGCTATGACGTAATGAGTGACTCATTTAAAGCCTCTGCGACAATACGTAGACTGCTGGAATGTGCAATCAACTTCATTGGGTTGGTTGTGACATGCCGCATATGTCACATGTCATGGTGACTTACGTTCCCGGATTTGCAAACTTTGTTGTTATTAAGCGGAGATTTTGTTATATAATGGTTTTAGCTGACTACGGAAAGCTTGTGGCCGAGTTTGCAAACTTCTCGTCATTAAATGGAGATTAGTTCGGTATTAGTATTGGCGGACTGCGGATAAAATATGGCCGATTTACCAAGTTCTGATGTTATTACCTGAATATTGTGTTACATAACGTCAGCCCACTATTGATAATTTGTCTGATTTTTAAGTATTGCTGTTCTTAACCCTCGCCCTACGGGGACCTTTTCTCACCTTCGCCCTACGGGGGGTCCTAAAAAGACCCCCACCCCTGTTAACTTCCAAACCAAACAACATAGAGCAAGCGGTAAGAACCAGCATGTTGCCAGTCATTAGAGAAATCTAACTGTATGCGATTTTTAGGTTTCAGGTCAACGGGTGACCTTCCAGGTCAAGTGAATGACCTAAGATCGACCACGTCCAAAAATAGCGATTGTAGAAGGCGCTTAGCATAACTTCCGAACGGAAAGAGAGAGGCCCCGTACACAGTAGCGTGTTTCCTGTCATAAGGAAAATCCAAAGGCATCCCATTTTGAGCATCTAGGTCAACTGGTGACCTTTGGGGTCAGGTCAATGAACCTTTTGGGTTTGACATGACCTTGACGAAAAGGTCGTAGGTCACGATATAATAGTCGTATACACTACACATGTTGATAGGATACGTATAATTGATGTAAACTCAGCTACTGAAAATTTCAGCAAGATGTGTAAAATGCTTGTGTAATGTGCATGTGCCTTATGTGCCGCATGTGTAAAAAGATATTAAAGAAAAACCTCATGAGGGAGGGGGGTGGTGTCGTTTAGGAACCCCCTACCCCATAGTGCGAGGGTTAAATAGGGATTTTATGATAATAGTTAAATCTGACTGCTGAATATGTATAACTAAATATGCATGGTTTGTTATTATTAAAATATTTTGTTATATCATAGTTGTGGCGGCTACGAATAGGTTGTGGCTGCCTTTGCAAAGTTTGTTGTTATTCACTGGCAATTTTATTATATATTAGTTTTAGCTAACTGCGTAGAATTTACGGTTGATTGACCGCTGCCTAGTTTAACCGCTCCCTGCCGCGGACACTGCCACCAACAGACGACAAATGGTTTCTGCGCTCTGAGCCCCCCAGTTCGGCCTGGCCGGAGCTGGCACCAGGTCCCGGCCAGGCGTGCTGGCGAGCGGGAGAGCTATTTAGAGCCTCCCGGCCCGGCCAGCGGCTCCGTTCCCGTCCGCTGCTGCTGCTGCTGCTGCTGCTGCTGCTGCTGCTGCTGCTGCTGCTGCTGCTGCTGCTGCTGCTGCTGCTGCTGCTGCTGCTGCTGCTGCTGCTGCTGCTGCTGCTGCCGCCGCCGCCGCCGCCGCCGCCGCCGCCGCCGCCGCCGCCGCCGCCGCCGCCGCCGCCGCCGCCGCCGCCGCCGCCGCCGCCGCCGCCGCCGCCGCCGCCGCCGCCGCCGCCGCCGCCGCCGCCGCCGCTGCTGCTGCTGCTGCTGCTGCTGCTGCTGCTGCTGCTGCTGCTGCTGCTTGCAAGTACAGTGTCCTGGAGTTAACCCGCGACTTACTGGGGGGGGGGGGGGGGCTATTCCTCCCTCTCCCGTTATTTTGCAATAACTCCTAAACCAACACTAGTATCGTCACCAATCTTTCAGTAGCTTCTCTCACATCAATTCTACACATGTTGGCCATAGGAAAAAGATGAGGTTGATGGGTTAACCGGGAATGACGTCCGAGTGACGTCATGTTCTTCGGTTTTTGTTGAAAAATAATGCGAAAAACGCCGTCGAAGGTACAATGTTTGAGATAAACTAAATTGTCTTGAACCAAATTACTGACAATATACCGGGCTATCAAACTGCCATCTCGGATTTTTCATTTTTTTTAATTAAAAATTTGAGATCCAAATACATTTTTTGTTTGTTTTTACAAAATTTTCAAAAGAAATCAGAATTATCCCAAAACCGGAATTTATGTGATCGAGACGTGTTCGGTGAATATGTGCACCAAATTTGAAGTCGATATCTTCAAAAATGACTGATTTATAATCTATAAATGACAAAAATCGACCACCTCTCACAGCATTACTATGCATAAAAATGCATTTCCGTTTTTGCTTTTTGCTTCTATTTATATGGAACAAAAAGTGTTCTAAGGTCATTTTTCGTGTTCTAGACGAAAAACAAACTCATAAACATGTGTTACAACGCCTAATGACCGTAATCTGCAGTTTGACCTCGTGACCTCGCATGATCTTGACCTGACCCAGGGTCATAAATAACTTAGGATGGTACTTAGAAGTGTCAGACACGAATCATGCCGATTTATCGACTGCTTATGCGTTTAATATGGCAATTTGCCTGATAATTCAAGCAGACTTTTTGACACGGTCAAACAGTTTGCACTTGACCTGACCTGTGACGTCATCGGTGACCCCGAGGCCAACAATATTAGGTTTCCCTCGGTAAATTTCCCAGGGCTATCGAATGTCGTTTGAATTTTTACAATCGGTTCAGAAGTTCCGGAGATTCGAGGGGGAGGGCTAAAAATACCCCCCTCCCCCAGTAAGTCGCGTTATGGAATATACCCCAGTAACTCGCGGGTTAAGGGGATTGTAGAAGGGATTCATTGGGGTGGGAAGATAACTTGCTGAGGTGGGCGCCATGTGACCTTCGTTGTCGAAGCGCTCCTAAACCCCAATAAAAAAACTTGCTGAGGGTCCAGGAAAAACATAGCCTGCTGTACGTTCAAGGGATGGGTATAAGGGATGGGTTCAAGGGATGGGCTACTGCGTGCCCAGACAACAACCATGGTCGCCATTTGTCCCACCGGTTAACAGTATGCGCAGTATCGTAGATCGTGCGTCTTGAAGCGTCTACATCAATGTCTGATAGTCACGGAAAGTTACGCAAATCCCTGGTTAAAGGGAATGTTTCACCTTTCTGAAAGCTGTCAAATATACGCTAGTTGTAGTCGAAAATATATGAATAAACAAACAAAAAATGAATAAACAAATAATAGAAACAAAAAATATACTTTAAGGGCACGCGACCTGTATTGGCTGAGATCGTGCTGTCTGTTGTCCGTCTAGGTCACGCCAAATAGCGGGTAGAGGGTCAAATCGTCTTTTTAATCAGATTCTTGTCGTGCAACAACCTAAGGATAATGCCTGAGGTATCTAAGGATGCGGCAGTCTGCCCCTGCTGCTCCCTGCTTCCGCCGCCAGTGCTTCAGTGCTGTGCGGCGCAGTATCGTTGCTGTGCGGCGCAGTATCAGTGCTGTGCGGCGCAGCATCAGTGCTGTGCGGCGCAACATCAGTGCTATGCGGCGCAGCATCCCCGGCCGGCCGACGCATTGGTCCATTGGACCACGTACGGCATTCTTGGTAAGATTGGGCGCTGGTGGCTGAGGTCAGGTCACTCGTCAATCCCTAATGATCCGTGTTCTGTGGGAGGAGGATGACGTCACACTGTTATCCTATTGTCAGTGAGCGGGGATGAGGGAGTCCGTGTGACTTGGTCGGTAGGACGCTGGGGACGCTGCAGGATCCATGGGTTCCGGGTTCGAGTCCGCCTATTGGTGAGGTCATTCGGTTCGGTTCCCCCCGCTTGGGTCGACGTAAGAGACCCTGGCGATTATAGACGGCAGTCCTATATCTTCATATAGCTCCAATACCACCAATAAGAATGTGAAACGCGTTCACCTCATTCTCACTCGCTCCCACTCGCCTGAAAGCTCCTCTTTTGCTACTCCTTTGCTGCTCTTTTGCTGCTCTCTTGCTGCCCTTTTTCTGCCCTTTTGCTGCCCTTTTGCTGCCCTTTTGCTGCCGTCTGCTCCTGGCGGGTGCCACAGGGCGTGGCAAGGAGACATAAGAACGTTGGGTTGGGGTTGGGGGGGGGGGTGGAGGAACGTTTCGGTCCGTTCCGAGGACGGCTGATGCAACTCGGGTGAGGCGGTGGGGAGGGGGTTAGAGGGGGTGGGAGGGCGCCATCTAGACTGACTCCGCACAACGTTGTAACGCCGCGGGGGACTGTCATTAGGATGGGGAGATCCGCTTTCCGAGTTTTTGCCGACTTTTAGCTGGCTATAATGAAGCTAGGCCCTAACTAACAATGGGCAGTCACAACAGTTTTTAGTTTTCGCGTGTGGATGATGCAAACAAACCGTCTTGTGATTCTCTGAAAGTATCTCGTGTTTTTTATCTTGTCTATCTTATATTTGAGGGATTCCACGGGTCCGTGAAATCCTTCAAATCCACCATTAGCTTGAGTCGAAGTATGATTGTGTGCCGTTATCGGCGTCACTGGTGCTCACGATTTGATTGGCCGGCCACGTCTGCTGCGTAAAAGGAGACTGGCACGCAATAACAGAGCTATCGATTTCCGCTACGTTCAATACGGCACCTCTCGGATCTTAACGGTGAATTGTACCTGCATGAGCTTATATTATCGACGGTAGGATATCGTATCGGATTTCCTGCCGCTTCTGCTTCTTAGGCAGGCCGTAAGTGTGCAATCGAAGTAGAGGTGCAGACAATCCTAAATGTTCAGTCACAGCTTCGTCACGACCACGGAATGAGCTGTCAAGTCACAGCTTTGGTCACGGCGCTGCAATGCTAACCCTATGGCGCTGGCCTGGCCAGTCCCAGCTTCAGTCACGGCCGTGACCAGTTCTGGTCCCAGCGCTGGGATGCTGGGACTAGAATCTCGCATCTCTAAATCGAAGGTCAGCTTGTTAAAAACGGCTCAGACGTCCTGCAAAGACTAATTCCCGTCTCATCCTTGCTTCCGCGCTACGCTTCCTTGGAACATCATTGAGCGGCGTGTGAGAGTATTTCGGTGCAGCATCTGACTTGAAAATGCAAAACTGCAGTCGTAATACGACAACATTGTGTTACACATTTTTGCACTCTTATTAAAATGGTGGAGGCGGTGCCATTCGGCGAATTCGAGTGCTCTGAAGTTGTATTGCGCTCTTACAACACTCTGTAGCCGCTAGCAGTGTTCACCGGTCGTCTGCAAACCCTGGCCTTTTCCTGACCTTTCCACGCGCTGCAACGCCAACCTTTACGACCCGGTCACGCGTCTGTTCCGGTCTGGAGACGACGACGACCTTTACCTGGGTCAACCTTTCAGATGAGGGCGGCACTATTTCGCGGGAGAGATAGTGGTGGGTTGTGCCAGGGAAGTCGCATGGCTCCTCTGATATGCATTACATAAAGTATTAACCTACATTTCTCACACAACTTCCGTGAAATGAACAGGTCCGTCAGTGTCGCCTGTTGGCTGGAGTGTTATACTGGCGTAACTCGATGCCAGCTCTGTCTGGCAGTGATAGTCGGTGAATTGCAGCGACGAGGAAGTGCATAATATATCCCCGTGTCTGCGCCCGTCTGCCACCTTAGCATACGCTTATCGGAGTCGTGCATTACACATGAACCACTTCCCAGTGGGTCATCTCTCACTGACGGGCTCCCGTCTGTGTTGCAGGCGCTACACACCGCCAATATGGTTAGCATTGCAACATGCGCAACATCTTTTCCGTGCTCAAGTTTGTATCATACTACATTAAATTAGCGTTACACTGAACATTACTCAAATTATGACTGTTGTGAGTCAACGTGGCCATTATTATGTTGCTGGCAGTTATTATACATATCATGCAATATGCCTATAACCGGGTATTTATACCTTGTAGTGGGTTTACGTCGTCTTGTGGCTTTGCTGCAAATTATTTTGCCATTTCCAAGCCTAAAGCCTCATCAGAAAGCGTCGTTGGCGGACATCGCCCCAAGAAACAACTCGACATACATTTCGGTCTGCGTCCTAACCTTGATGTGTCCGAGAGCTGCCTTCGTCTCCCCTTCCCAAGACCGCGACTATGGTGGGGGGGAGGGGGGGGGGCTCCTCCACTGACTCGTGCAGATCGTGGTGTGGGAATAGCAGCAGAGTGGACAGGCCTTGGATCCCAAGGTCGTCCAGCCTCCTTGGCACCCCTGCGGCGACGTCTCGCGAATTATCGTCCAAACAATGCCAGAGTTGGCCATGGACAGGGGCGTTGAGGGGTGCCAGGTGGGCTGCGAGGGATGCCAAGGGGTGTCGGAAGGCGTGGGGGCGCCGAAGGGTCCCCCACAACCCCCTATCCACCGGTCCACGGCGGAATTTGAGGCCAAGGTTAGGCGAACAATTTTAGCAAACGCGTGGGCGCATGGTGAAGGCGCTGGGATATTCCAAGTTTCGTGACCGCCGGATGGGTATTCTGGACTGCCAGAGGTGGCAGTCCAGAATTGTGTTGTGTTTGTGTTGGAGCAGCTTGCGACGCGACTGTCACAATTTGTTGGTTCCGAGTCGGTGCCTGTGGCGTGATGTCTCGCGCCGCGGCGCGATGCGGGACGTTTTGGGCGGTAGTGAGGGGGGCGGGGCGGGGCGGCCCGACGACCTCGGGACAGTAGCACGGTTGGCGGCGGCGGCCGGTTTCGGGACGCCCCCTCGTACGCCCGGCGACGGGCGACGGGCGACGCGTGCGGCAGTTTCTACTTCCATGTGAGCCGCTGAAAGCCAACGCGGTGAGTGAACATTCTGCGCCACTTGGAAATGAAAACAGTGATCGACCCGGTACTCTGGGACGGAGGTATGCCATTTAAAAAGAGTTATCTAGCACGTGGTCGCTGGCCACACACGCGTGAACTGCGCAGTCAGAGAGGAGACCTTGTGGACTTGTTAAAGGGGCTTAGCTGAGGATGTTTTCAGAAATTACTGAAAGTTTTCGGTGGCTCGTTTTGGTTCCAGGAGCGTCTGGCTTTCTGCGTCGTCGCACTGATTTGGCTTGTGTGGCTTCGGAAGCGTTGCGAGGCGGCGTTGCGTTGTAGCGGAAGTATGCATTGTCGTGCTCTTCCATCCTCGGTTTCCCCCATTTTGTATCCAAGGGTGCCCATTGGTACCTCGTTCGCCGTTTTATTTTTCACGTACGTGTAAATAACTTCCGTCCCTTTGAAAATGATTTACACGTGAATTCGTCTTCGCAGTGTCACCAAAATTGGCGAAACAATATTTATGGTGGTGTGCTTCTGCCAGCATGCCCTCAGCGTCCCATTTTTGTGCTGGAGGAATTTCCAATCGCGACCGAAACAAACGTTTTGTGGTCTGGCCGCTTGCAGTGCTGACATAGCAGCTGGTCTTGTTTAGTCTACGCTCCAAACGTGGTATCCCGAGGGCGAACGTGTCAAGCCCACTCAGCAATATAGGTACACACGCTGTTTAGTCACCAGCAGTCACAGCCCACAGGCGTGTCCACCAGCGGGATTAGAATATTACCGGTGTCTTGCCGTTCTAAAAAATATACCCATGAAACCAATCCATTCCAAAGGACAGAATACGGTATACTTCCATTCAGGTGTATATGTGTGTGTGTGTGTGTGTGTGTGTGTGTGTGTGTGTGTGTGTGTGTGTGTGTGTGTGTGTGTGTGTGTGTGTGTGTGTGTGTGTGTGCCTCTTGGTGCAGTTGCACTCTCTGACCGAGATTGGTGATGTCTAGTTCTGACCCCTTGGTCAATATTGTGCCGCCGGGGGCTGGTCGATTGACCCCGTATCGGCCCGGGGGCGTCTGGCAGCGGGGAAGGTCATGACCTTTGGGAGTCTCCAAGATCGATTAGTCAGTCTTGTTTCTGACAGTAACAGGGTGACTACGACTATTAGATATCGATGTTCAAATGCTGCTAGAAGGTTTAGTGGGTGTCTAGGGAAATAAGACTGAGGTTAATGGCAGGCTAGCGTTGACCAGGGAGGGTTGGTGGGGATGCATGTGTCTATTTCGGGAGTGGTAAGCGGATTAGACGGTAGCGACGGTTCAGCGACAAGACTAGGTCATCAGCTAGGCTCTTAAGAGGTTTCGCTGAGTGCAGGCGCTGTTTGGTTTAGGAAAGGTCAGCAGCTAGGTCATGGGTTCGAGAACCCTTCGGTTCGGACGGGTCTTGGAACCAGTGATCAGGGGATGTTGGAATGAGGTGTTTTGGGACCAGTCATCAGGACGATGGTAGAATGAGGATTTGACGCCAGGAGGGCCTAGGCAGAGCATCAAATGCGAATCCTTGTGGTTGGAACATGTCTTGGGCCGCACTGATCATGGGGATGGTGGTATGGGGCGTCTCATGTCAGAGGTCGAGGGATCAAATGTCGATCACCGTGTGGCTGCCGCAGCTATCTGGAGCTGCTTTTCTGAGACGGGGCTCAGACTGACGCGGAAGCTGTCAGGTCAAGGATCAGTCGATGCAGAAAGAGATGGGGCGGTAGAACGTGTCAGACCTCAGTCGTTGCATATGGAAGAGTATTGGAAGAATGATGACCCAGAAACCCGTGCTGTATTCGAGTGTGGATGGACCTTCGCATAGTTGGTGGTGCCATGTGAATGATGACCCAGAAAGAATGATGACCCAGAAACCCGTGCTGTATTCGAGTGTGGAAGGACCTTCGCATGGTTGGTGGTGCCATGTGAATGATGACCCAGAATCCCGTGCTGTATTCGAGTGTGGATGGACCTCCGCATGGTTGGTGGTGCCATGTGAATGATGACCCAGAAACCCGTGCTGTATTCGAGTGTGGATGGACCTTCGCATGGTTGGTGGTGCCATGTGAATGGTGACCCAGAAAGAATGATGACCCAGAAACCCGTGCTGTATTCGAGTGTGGATGGACCTTCGCATGGTTGGTGGTGCCATGTGAATGATGACCCAGAAACCCGTGCTGTATTCGAGTGTGGATAGACCTTCGCATGGTTGGTGGTGCCATGTGAATGGTGACCCAGAAAGAATGATGACCCAGAAACCCTTGCTGCATTCGAGTGTGGATGGACCTTCGCATGGTTGGTGGTGCCATGTGAATGATGACCCAGAAAGAATGATGACCCAGAAACCCGTGCTGTATTCGAGTGTGGATGGACCCTCGCATGGTTGGTGGTGCCATGTGAATGATGACCCAGAAACCCGTGCTGTATTCGAGTGTGGATGGACCTCCGCATGGTTGGTGGTGCCATGTGAATGATGACCCAGAAACCCGTGCTGTATTCGAGTGTGGATGGACCTTCGCATGGTTGGTGGTGCCATGTGAATGATGACCCAGAAACCCGTGCTGTATTCGAGTGTGGATGGACCTTCGCATGGTTGGTGGTGCCATGTGAATGATGACCCAGAAAGAATGATGACCCAGAAACCCGTGCTGTATTCGAGTGTGGATGGACCTTCGCATGGTTGGTGGTGCCATGTGAATGATGACCCAGAAAGAATGATGACCCAGAAACCCGTGCTGTATTCGAGTGTGGATGGACCTTCGCATGGTTGGTGGTGCCATGTGAATGGTGACCCAGAAAGAATGATGACCCAGAAACCCGTGCTGTATTCGAGTATGGATGTACCTGCGCATGGTTGGTGGTGCCATGTGGCGATCGTTCCGGGTTGATGGTTGCTACTTAATTGGAAATGTTTGCTGTGCTATCGGTAATGATGCAGACTGTTGCCATTTAGGAGATTAATTGAGCGATTCCAGGGTTTCATTGTCGGTATGGCTATGCCATTAGCGTGACAGGGTCAATGCTACCTTTGTAGGACAGTTAATTGATGTATGGATTCGTGTGAAGTCATTTCATTATATATGCTACCCGTAGCCGTATCTTATGTTGTGCCAGTAACAATGAAATGTTGGCCTATTGTATAATAACGGTGATGACTTGAAGCATGGTGATGACTCGAAATGTTGTCGGTAAGCAAGCAAGAGGAAAAGACTAACAAAATCAACGTCAAATTGAGGAGAAAACCCGACTTCGAAATCCACCCTATGCGTCTTGATACCGCACCGATGTCTAGCCCAGTTTCTCACCTCCGCCTACCCTGCAGTGTCTCGTCTCGCTTGTCTGCTCTGCCGAGTGTTTTCGTCCCAGTCTCTGACCGTTGCCTTCCTTGCGTTTCAGGCGTGTTGACCAGTCGATCCAGGCTGCCGTCACCTCCCACCTGCTCGGATCAGTGAAGGGTTGCGGTGGCGGCGGCAGCGACAGCGGCGGTAATGTCGATCCCCGAGGCGAGGCAGGGGACAGGAATGAAGAGCCACCCTGCAAGAGGCTGGAGGGCGAACGGCCCACTGGAGGACGTGCTTCCAGCTTCGAGAGCCTGGGCCAGCTGCCCGGCGCTGCGGCAAGGTGAGACACTAGACTATGGTGATGCTGAAGATGATGCAGTGGTGCGATCCTGTGGTGATGTTGTAGGGGATGACTGCAAGGCGCATGGATGTCTGTGGTGATGTCAATCCTCTTCAACTCAGTTGTGGTAGGAGGTCTTGGCTGTTTTATTTTCTTGTACCAACCAATTGCGACATAATGGAATTGGCTTCTTTATTTCTATCCATCCCGTCCCTTTTCGCTGGAGGGCCAAGAGTGGGGCTCTGTGTGTGTGTAGTGGGCGTGGTTGTATGGCTTGATGTGGGGTCTGTTGATCCCCCTGGGGAAGGGAAGCCGACCTGACACCGACCGCGCCCCTCTGATACAGACATGGCTGGGGCGGAGCCAGCACCATGTCTCGGGAGATTCACCCTGTGCTGGTCTCTAGACATTCATTGTCGATAATTTCGCTTATTCTAGGCTGTCTTTATCGTCCACATACACTCCTGCGCTCAGTGGCGGTCCTAATGATCACCAGTAGGTCGAATGGGTTCGGTTTAGATCGCTGATGCCTTTGTGTGACAGTGTGTTTCATTGACCCCGTAGGTGCGTGTCCTGGCGGCGCCTCTGCGCGCCGGCGCGTGTTTTGTTGTGGCTGAGTGCACGTGTACTCAGACCGTGCCCGGTGCGCCGGGTGGGGTCACCTTGAACGTACGGTGCCAGACAGCCCTCCCCGACCTCTCCCTCCCTTCCTCCCTCTCTCTTCCTCTCTCTCTCGTTCTGTTCCGCCTCGCCACTTGCCAAATACGAAGGGAGGGGAAACGAGGCGGGTACCTTCGGCTTGGATGCGTTGGTAGAGACTCATCATATTGGGAATGTCTATACGATACAGGAAGCAACGGTGTCTTTCATTGGTTGGTATTACGTGTCATGGTAGCTCCTGAAAGACCTATTGGTTGGACGCTTGCGTAATTGCTTATTGACACCGCTGCGCAATCTTCATAGGAACCCGAGTTATTATGTTTCGGATTCCCAGAGGAGTTGTAATTGAGGAATGTCCAATTCCCATCGACAATTGGTGAAGGGTACTTGGTGAAGGGAGCGGGATGGGTGAGAAAAACCAAGGCAGATGCGTTTTTCTTGGTATTTTACCGCTGGGATTCCCGTTCCTCCGGCCAGTGGAGGGAGAGCTGAGGCAGCCGAGACGGATGTTGGTCTGAAGGGGTTCTCCGTAGCGGGGTGTCGGCGTCAGGCGTCTGCCTTCGTCTGCCTTCGTGACTGATTGGAAGGCTGAATGAATGTGAGCTCCGGCATGCCAGTTGTCCGACACAGCGATGAGCGCTTGAGGGGGCTCATCGCTGGGGCTCATCGCATCACTACCTTAGTTACTCGAGCGTTCGACTTGGCATCTATTTGTTCCGGGTTCATGTCTGGCTACTAGCAAAGTATTTCTCAGACTGCCCGCTTGAACCAGCGTGAGAGAGCTGGACTATGTGTGGTCAGCAGTTAACACGCCAGTTCTACCGATTAACGTTTGAGACTAGTGCTTCTTATTTCTTTGAAGAAAGCTGTCTCCTTATGTCCACCCCAGATATGCGGGTGCTGGTTATTTAGTTATGATCTGGGTATAATATGACCTTTTTCTTCGTCGCGTTATTGGGCCCCAATATCGTAAGCATTAGTTAAGATATGTTCATCTTTTGTGATTTTTTTTTTAAAATTGTACTGCAGGAATGTGTTCTCCGTTCCTGGTTACTGGTTCGCCATTCAGGTTGCAGTTGACAGTCGCAATAAGTTGTTTACGTCGATGGTGCAGTGCAGTGCGGTTGCACGGATGAGTCACAGTCGACTAAGGACCCCACACGCACACCTTGTGCTGCGTGTGGCACTTGTCACATTCGACAGACGACCTCACGCACACCTTGTGCTGCGTGTGACACTTGTCACATTCGACATACCGACCTCACGCACACCTTGTGCTGCGTGTGACACCTGGCATGACTTCTGTCAGGATAGTCAGGATATATCGATCGGTGACTCAGCGAGGTCATCCATCCGACCCCGCCTCCTTCCCACCTGCCCTCCTCGGCACGTGGCTGTTTCGTATTTGCGCTCTCTTCGTTCGTTGTTTTACATTGGACAGTGTGTTTCATTGGACAGTGTTTTACATTGGACAGCGTGTTTCATTGGACAGTGTTTTACATTGGACAGTGTGTTTCATTGGACAGTGTGTTTCATTGGACAGTGTTTTACATTGGACAGTGTGTTTCATTGGACAGTGTTTTACACTGGACAGTGTATTTTACATTGGACAGTGTTTTACATTGGACAGTGTTTTACATTGGACAGTGTGTTTCATTGGACACTGGACAGTGTGTTACATTGGGCACTAGACAGTGTGTTTCATTGGACATTGGACAGTGTGTTTCATTGGACACTGGACAGTGTGTTTCATTGGACACTGGACAGTGTGTTTCATTGGACACTGGGCAGTGTGTTACATTGGACACTGGACAGTGTGTTTTATTGGACACTGGACAGTGTGTTTCATTGGACACTGGGCAGTGTGTTTCATTGGACACTGGGCAGTGTGTTTTATTGGACACTGGACAGTGTGTTTCATTGGACACTGGGCAGTGTGTTTCATTGGACACTGGACAGTGTGTTTCATTGGACACTGGACAGTGTGTTTCATTGGACACTGGACAGTGTGTTACATTGGACACTGGACAGTGTGTTTCATTGGGCACTGGACAGTGTGTTTTATTGGACACTGGACAGTGTGTTACATTGGACACTGGACAGTGTGTTTCATTGGACACTGGACAGTGTGTTTCATTGGACACTGGGCAGTGTGTTTCATTGGACACTGGACAGTGTGTTACATTGGACACTGGACAGTGTGTTACATTGGACACTGGACAGTGTGTTTCATTGGGCACTGGACAGTGTGTTACATTGGACAGTGTGTTTCATTGGACACTGGACAGTTTCATTGGACACTGGACAGTGTTTCATTGGACACTGGGCAGTGTGTTTCATTGGACACTGGACAGTGTGTTTCATTGGACACTGGACAGTGTGTTTCATTGGACAGTGTGTTTCATTGGACACTGGACAGTGTTTCATTGGACACTGGGCAGTGTGTTTCATTGGACACTGGACAGTGTGTTACATTGGACACTGGGCAGTGTGTTTCATTGGACACTGGACAGTGTGTTTCATTGGACACTGGACAGTGTTTTATTGGACACTGGACAGTGTGTTTTATTGGACACTGGACAGTGTGTTTTACATTGGACACTGGACAGTGTGTTACATTGGACACTGGACAGTGTGTTTTATTGGACACTGGATGGTGTTTCATTGGACACTGGACAGTGTGTTACATTGGACACTGGGCAGTGTGTTTCATTGGACACTGGACAGTGTGTTACATTGGACACTGGACAGTGTGTTTTATTGGACACTGGACAGTGTGTTTTATTGGACACTGGATAGTGTTTCATTGGACACTGGACAGTGTGTTTCATTGGACACTGGACAGTGTGTTTTATTGGACAGTGTGTTTCATTGGACAGTGTGTTTCATTGGACACTGGACAGTGTGTTTTATTGGACACTGGACAGTGTTTTATTGACACTGGATAGTGTTTCATTGGACACTGGACAGTGTGTTTCATTGGACATTGGACAGTGTGTTTTATTGGACACTGGACAGTGTGTTTCATTGGACAGTGTGTTTCATTGGACACTGGACAGTGTGTTTTATTGGACACTGGACAGTGTGTTTCATTGGACAGTGTGTTTCATTGGACACTGGACAGTGTTTCATTGGACACTGGACAGTGTTTTATTGGACACTGGACAGTGTGTTTCATTGGACACGACAGTGTGTTTTACATTGGACACTGGACAGTGTGTTTCATTGGACAGTGTATTTCATTGGACAGTGTGTTTCATTGGACACTGGGCAGTGTGTTTCATTGGACACTGGGCAGTGTGTTACATTGGACACTGGGCAGTGTGTTTTATTGGACACTGGGCAGTGTGTTTCATTGGACACTGGGACAGTGTGTTTCATTGGACACTGGACAGTGTGTTTCATTGGACACTGGACAGTGTGTTTCATTGGACAGTGTGTTTCATTGGACACTGGACAGTGTGTGAAAGGGAAAATAAAATGGAATCCTTATACGGATTGAAATGGAATGGAACGTGGCATGTTTTTCTATGCTGGTTATTGAGCGGAGTGGAAGGAGCAAGTTGTGCCGACCTCTGCATCTAAATGGAATTAGATGAAATGGACTGAAACAAAATATGCTGTGATCGAATAGGATGGAATGGAACCGTGGGAAACGAAGCGAAATAGAACGGAAAGCGAGTGTCCTGTTCCGATCTCTACTCCTCAGTCTGCGTTTCAAGTCTGCACTTCGGCTGAGTCGTGAGGCATGTCAGACGCAAATTGACCCCAGCAGTCGTCGCGCCCTAAGGCCCCAATCAACAAACAAGGCAACGATCTGATGTGGCCGTGGCCAGAGAGTCTCCTGGGAGGATCAGGATCTTCATGGGAGGGACAGGAGATCCCGACCCCTTGCGAGGGACCTTGAGGTTGAGATGTCCGGAGGCGCTCCAGCTACCCACTCACCCTGCTGCGGCTGTGGTAGCCGTCAACAGTCTGCTAATTGATGACGCAACAGAACGCCAGACACGGTTGATGTTTTTGTGGCGGGATTCTTGGCAAGGTGCAAGGACGTGGTTGAGCTGTGTTTAGTTGTGGGTTGTTCGTGAATGTTTTGTTTTGATTATCGTTGTGATTTGGAGGGAAACTTTAGGTAGGTAATCAATTCAATTAATGAGTGGGTAATCAATTCATTTGTATGTCGAGGTAATGTGGTGCACACGTAATAACTTCAGTTACCTAACTGTTAGACATACCTAGGAACATGGTGAAGGGAACGTATTCGTGGTATCACGCTGTTTCCACATTCAACTTTAAAGTCTCATGACACCGGAGTGTGTCTGGCTGGATGGTAAGCGACCCAGTTTGTGGCGCCTGGTGTTAGTCTGAACACTCGAGGTCGTCAGCAGAATTAGCAGGTCGTCAGCAGGTCGTCAGCAGTCAGCAGATGGTAAGCGACCCAGTGTATGGCGCCTGGTGTTAGTCTGAACACTCGAGGTCGTCAGCAGAATTGGTGGGGGGGGGGGGGGGGGGGGGTCAGTTCAGTTCAATGAGCTCAGCCATACAAATCAAACGGGGTCGATGGGTCTTGGTCGATCTGTTGACGCTGCACAGGCAGGTCAATGCGGGTCCTGACTTGTCTGGGAGGAGAGAATTCGAGTATGCTTGGGAATTTGTGTGTGCTGATGTGTTGTAATACCCTGAAACTGGCGATAACTTTTGACCGGGCCATGAAGTAGGTTCCAGTCATTGCAATCGCTGCCCTCTCCGTGATGTATCGTGGTAAAACGGGATTAGGTGAGCTGTCCAATGTTTAATCTATGGTGATAGTTTGGCGGTGGTTCTCGATTTAGCTATAAAGCACCGTGACTTCCCATAACTTGTCTATTAATATCGCGCTTTCGTTGGAAAGGTTCAAAACCGTCACGGTCAGTAAGAAAGTAAGGAGGCTGAATGGAGCATTTTCTGGCTATTTTCGCAGACTTAGACCCTTTACCGCCGCGAAGCCCCATTTGCTCAACCCTCCACCCCACCTAGCAGCTCCGCTACCACGCTTCCACCTACCCCGCCACCGCCCTCCCCATCCTCCCTCCCCCCCCCCCCCCCCCCGCCCTCCCCATCCTCCCCCCCCCTCGCCCCCGCCCCTGCCCCGCCCTGCTGCTGCGCAGTTCAGACGGTCTGGCGCCCTGGCAATTGGCATCGACAGTGCGTTGGCGCAGGGCGTGGCCAGGCGGCCAGAACTTGTTTAATTATATAGCGCGTGCTGTGTGCTAGCTGCGTAGTAAGTACGTGTCAGCTGGCTGGAGTTAGGAGCGAGGGAGGAGCATCTGGGTTTGATTGCTGTATTGATTGTTCCAATGACACGTGGTGCCCATGAGTCAGTCGAAAGTACTGTTCATGTCAGTCAAATAACACGCGTCCTGGAGGACCTCTGATAATTACGCGCCCTGGAGGGGGATGGATTCCGCCCCCCCCCCCCCCTTAAGATATCGCCCCCCCCCCCCATAAGAGCTACAATTACGACATTTGTAGGGTAGGGAGGTTCTGTAGGGAACTCTGCTTTGCGAAATTTGCATGACCCTAGGTCAATATCGTCGAGGTCAAATGGGTCAAATATGACAATTTGTTTCCCAATCTTAGCACTTTGCTCCAGAAACCCCCCTAACAATCTCAAGAACTATGATAGCTAGGAACAAACGAGAAGAAAAAACAAATAGAATCGAAAGCTCTTGAAATATGCAATCACCACGGTGTCCTCAAATTTTAGCTCAGATCAAAAGTTCTCCAGGCTCCAGGGCTCCAGAGGTCATCAAAGAAGGTCAAAAAGGCTATTTATGGCAAAACAGTTTTTTGCAAATAACTGTTTACCTTAATACAGATAGGCAATTATTTTGACGCCATCGTGTTTGTTTCGGCAAGGCGCTTATACTCATATTCATGTCGACTAGTACGGTCAACTTATAAATTTGACCTCAGGTCAAGGTCAAATGGTGACTCAATTAGGTCATGTTGCATATTGGGAGACGTGTATCGACGAGACAAACACATTGGTACTGGTTTCACTTATATATTCATTCTGTCGAGAGTTATTGACAAAACAAAGTGTTAGTGACATCAGATGACCTCGGCTGACCCTGTAGGGGTCACTGAACGAATATTACACCGACCATCAATAATTTCCTATGATGGCATGATCCAGAATGATTTGGACTGATATCATGCGTATCCTCAGAATAGGAAGCATTTTAATATTTCCCCATTGACTTATAACGGGGAGGTCACGAAATTGACCCGACCTTAGGTCACCGATATAAACCAAATCCGAGTTATACAAATTGTAGGTACCTATGGCCTTAAAGTCCTGCAAGTTTGAAACCCATCTGCCAAAAACTGTGGCTGTGGCACGACTGCAAACTTTTGGAGGTAGGGTCAACACGTGACCTGGTCTGGTGACTTGACCTGAGATGACTCGGAAGTCGAGAATTGCACATAATGTGGATTGTTGATTACCAAACAGGTATGCAAAAAAAAACTTAGGGGTGGGCAGATCCCCCCCCCCCCCCCCCCCACCCCCTCCAGGGCGCGAAGAATTGCACATAATGCGGGTAGCTGATTACCAAACAGGTATGCGAGAAAAAAAAAACTAAAGGGTGGGCGGATCCCCCCCCCCCCCCCCCCCCCTCCTTTGTGCGTGTTAAAGGTGAAAAGCCCCGATGGTGCATCATCATTCACCGTATTTGGTCTGGTATTTGGTCACCGTACTGTGATTGATAATTTGCTGACGTACAATGGCCATTTTCGTCTGGAATTGGTTGATTTTCCAAGTAATCATGCAATATATTTGTGGAGGATTGACGCAAGAGAGCCACGGATTTATAAAAATGGTCATGTTTGTTTGGAATGTGTTGAACGTAAAGAGTGCGATCCTGAGCGCTTTGACCCCAGATACGGACAGAAACTTTTTTCTATCCAATATTACACCATTCCTTATTACACCATTCCTTCGCCAAATTTTGTCAGGTATTGTCATCGCCACTAACCAATGCACAGCAGCGTACTAAGTGTTGAGGTGAAACAAACTAAGTCATGCCAAACCGTATTATGTCCCGTTATCTATATTACTATTTGATAAGCGTCTGTCTGTCTGTCTGTCTGTCTGTCTGTCTGTCTGTCTGTCTGTCTGTCTGTCTGTCTGTCTGTCTGTCTGTCTGTCTGTCTGTCTGTCTGTCTGTCTGTCTGTCTGTCTGTCTGTCTGTCTGTCTGTCTGTCTGTCTGTCTGTCTGTCTGTCTGTCTGTCTGTCTGTCTGTCTGTCTGTCTGTCTGTCTGTCGTCTGTCTGTCTGTCTGTCTGTCTGTCTGTCGTCTGTCTGTCTGTCTGTCTGTCTGTCTGTCTGTCTGTCTGTCTGTCTGTCTGTCTGTCTGTCTGTCTGTCTGTCTGTCTGTCTGTCTGTCTGTCTGTCTGTCTGTCTGTCTGTCTGTCTGTCTGTCTGTCTGTCTGTCTGTCTGTCTGTCTGTCGTCTGTCTGTCTGTCTGTCTGTCTGTCTGTCTGTCTGTCTGTCTGTCTGTCTGTCTGTCTGTCTGTCTGTCTGTCTGTCTGTCTGTCTGTCTGTCTGTCTGTCTGTCTGTCTGTCTGTCTGTCTGTCTGTCTCTGTCTGTCTCTGTCTGTCTCTGTCTGTCCTGTCTGTCCTGTCTGTCCTGTCTGTCCTGTCTGTCCTGTCTGTCCTGTCTGTCCTGTCTGTCCTGTCTGTCCTGTCTGTCCTGTCTGTCCTGTCTGTCCTGTCTGTCCTGTCTGTCCTGTCTGTCCTGTCTGTCCTGTCTGTCCTGTCTGTCCTGTCTGTCCTGTCTGTCCTGTCTGTCCTGTCTGTCCTGTCTGTCCTGTCTGTCCTGTCTGTCCTGTCTGTCCTGTCTGTCCTGTCTGTCCTGTC